>PVIY010045010.1:0-19360 GCA_004026745.1 Myrmecophaga tridactyla | reverse complement strand
TTTTTTTTTTTTTTGGTACCTTGGCCATGTTGGAATCTGTCTGCCTATTAAAGTAATTATATATTTCTTGATAATCTGAGTTCCTGTAAAAAGGTTAAGAGTGAAGATTCTTGAGCCACCCCCACCCATGATTTGATCATAGCTGTGCCATTTATTTGATGTATGATCTTAGACAAGTTACTTAATCAATCTATGCCTTAGTTTTCTCATATATGAAATGGAGATGATCACTCCTAACCCATATTTTTCTTGAGGATAAAATGAATTAATTCATGGAGAGAGCATAAAACAGTGCTTGTCACATGGTAAACAATAAACACAAGCTAGTATTGTGCGTCCGTTTGACTTGTGTATTCGTTGATTATTTCCATTTATAGGAAATTCTGGCTTTGGCTATTGAGTGTCTTCCTTTTTGTAATAATGTCTAATTTGCATTAAAGTGTTTTCTAGAGAAACACTTGCCTTCAACATTATCAGAAAAGAAATAGCTGCTGGTTTTCTGTGGGGGCTGCAGCCGTCTATATTCGGTTTGGGGAGGTACTTTGCGCCTGAGAACAGAAAGGAGGCCGTGGTTTCAGCTGCTGCCATTGCGGACTCTCGGAGCAGGGTTGTAGGCTCTTCGCAAAACCGTCTGTCGGGTGCCACAGCTGAGGGTGCTGAGCTGGAGGGAGAAGTTTGCTTGCCTGGTTTCTCGTTAGGATGATCCATTCATGGGTGGCTTCTTTCACTCCGTCTACTGCTAGGTTCGCTGCTGGTACTGTCTCCAATCACTTAGAGACTGTAGACTTTGCCAGTTTTGAGAAACTGGAATTTCTTATGGTTTATTTTCTTAGTCAGCTGAATAAAGTCAGAACTTGGCATATTTATATTTTGTCACTAGTTTTATAACTTGGGATCATGTTAACAAAAATATTCATACAGAGTGATTGATTTTGAAATGTATATATGAACTGTTTTGCTTAAGAACTCATGTGTTTTGCTCAGAAGAAAAACAAATCCCAGCTAGGCATCATTAGATTTGTGTCGGATGGCTGCTAAGAATGTCTTGCCTTGAGATTGGTTTTTGATGGGGAATTAAAATCAAGCCCTTTGAAATGAAGTCGTGTGAATCCCGTTCTCCCTTTGACATTTAATGAGACAAGGCTTTACAGCTAATATTTGTCATAGAGTGATCAGAAAATGTTAAAATGCTCTTAGCAAATGCCCACAAATGTTTTCAGCATTGTTGTCTGTCTGGACTTGTGCATCTGGCCTGCCGGTATGGAGAATCAGAGCTTAGCAGGAGGGGCCTGGAGCGCCTCAGGTGCCCTGTGACAGAGCAGTGCCTGCGCTTTGGGCCAAGCCTCTGGCCTGTGGACGAGGCACACAGGCACGCGCTGCTTGGTTGGCTCTGGGGGAGCTCCGAGGGGTGCCACGTGCAGAAGTCAGCAATTCCAAGACCTGTAGAGGAGAAAAGAAAAAAGTACATGCACATTGAAAATACCCATTAAAGCATATATTATATATTCATGTTGTCTGTATAAATTGAGGCATAATTACCACATGTCCTAGCATGCTGAATTTTCTTCATAATCAAGGAATTTTGAATCCAAACTGAATGAAAGTATTCACTATTTTGAAGCTACATTGTCAGTTAAATGCTTGAATTCCATTTTGAAGAGGCTGCCTTGACATTCTGCGCGTCCAGCCCCTCTGCGTGTGTGAGAACACACTGCTGAACCGAACGCGGAGGGTTAATTTCCAGACTGTCTCCATCCTTGAGTGCTGGGGACTTGTCCGCTGGTAGACTCAGAACTAGAGGGAGATTGTTGGACTGGAGGGTTTTCTGGGAACTAACCTGAAATGACTGCTTTGCTGCCCCGTGGCCAGTAAAGGGGACCCTTTGCAGAGGACCTGGCCCAGGGGTCCCTGTGTCGGGGAGGTTGGGAGGGGGCTTCAGTGGGCAAACGGTTCCCGGACCTTCCCCTCGGGCGCCGCTCAGAGGCTGACCTCACGCTCCAGGGCTCACCTGAGACAGGTGGGGCTCCTGTCACTCCCTGAGAGGTTGCTGAGTAGAATTTCCTCCTTTGTAAAACAGAGAAATTAGGCTCGATCCTGGTATCCTGCATTTTGTTCTGCTAGTCGGTAGCTCTGCAAACCTGGTGAAATTCCGTTTGCGAGCTGCAGCCTGTGGGTCTCATTCCCAGGAGAGGCCCGATGTGCGGAAAGGCACGTGACCGCACTTGCTGAATTTTGTTTAGCCGTAAGTTTCCTTCACGTGCTGGGCCAGTCACTTCCGCCACCTCTTTCTCCCATGGGCTGATCTGTCACTAAGGCCCTCCCGGGTTTGACGTGCCGTGATTTTTTCCTGAGTTTCTACTAAACTGCCTCATCTCTGAAAAGTAGAAGGGAACTCGTCCTTCTCTGTTTAACTTGGAATGTTTTTTAATCCAGGTTTAGAATTGACATAAATGAATTTGGTTTAGAAAAGCTGCCTGTCCGTTCAGCCAGGGTTTTTCACTCTGAGGAAGTTGCCCGGCCTCAGGCACCGGAGAGCCTGGTCCTTGGCTTTCCCCGGCTGTCTTTACGTTGCACACAGACCAGACGAGGCAGACGCCATCATGTTTGCACAGTCCAGACACCTGGCTGGAGAGTCTTCCAAAAGTCAAACTTATGGTGTTTTATCTACATAATGCCAAACAGGAAATAGCTGCAGTGTTTTCCATTCATGTGTGGTGCTGCACTGAGCCTCTGTTCTTACACACAGATCTTTGGAAAGAGGCTGAAGTTCGAATCTCATGAGATTCATCTGTAGGTTGAGGATGCTAAAAGTCCCAGGCACATCGTTGGATATGGATAATTGAGAATGGCGTGCATTTTAATAAGCATGATTAGCTATGCGTACCTTGTCATGCGAACTATCAATTGGCACAACAGGATTTAACGAGGGAGCACATGCAGATAGGAATGCCCTTGGGAGGCAGTGCTGAAATCAGGTTGTTGCTGACAGTCCACCACTTGTAGGCAGGAACTTGTTATCAGAAAGGCTTGATTATCCAGAAGGAAAAGGGGTTTTTATGGCAATGCATCTTATGACTGACTGTTGGTTTCTAGTACCTTTAAGGTAACAATTTCAATTTGTCCTATCCCTGATTTGGTCATGTTTGTGAGAAATGCTTAATTCACTCATTAAAATTGAAATGTAATGCTATGTATTTATAGCAGGCGTCACAGAGTTCTAAAACTCAGTGAGATAATTTATGTACAGTAAGAGATTAGTGACAATACCTTGGTGGATGAGAACTGCTGGCAGCCGGTCTGGCTCACTGAATATTCTGTTTATGGCAAATTGTCAGTATTCCCTATGGAATTATTATTTTTCAAAGTTTAGAATCCAATGATTCAGTTGTTTTTTTCCTATGAAAACCTCAGATTTATCTTAGAATTGACTTAGAATCCCTAAACCAAATTTATACATTAAACCAGGATATACTTAAACCATTTGTGTATATTTAAACATCTTGTAGTTTGCAGAACGTCGCTAGCCCACTGGATTCACACTGTCTGATGTCCGCCAGCTGGCCAGCCCCACTTCCAGGCCCAACCATCTTTCCTTCCTGCTTCCTATATCCCTTGCCTATGAAAACACATTTTTAAAAATAACCGGTTGTCTTCTCCACTGCACCAACTCCCTCCTAGTGGACTGAGCACAAAGACCCAACTGAGAGGGAAAAGAATTAGGAAAGTACCTTCTTTTTAGAGGCCCTCGCTCTGCTTTAGGTTTGCCCAGAGTATACTTAGACCCGGGGAGGAGACGAGCTTCACGGCAGAGCCGGGTGGCTCTTTGCTTGGTGCTTATCGTTCTGTGCGTGTGTGAATGACTTTGCTTTTATATTATTTTATATTATTTCAAAGGACGTCTGTCTTTGCCTGTCCCAGAAGCATTCACATACCTCTGGGTGTGGAAGTGACATTTTGCGCGTTGCTTCCTCCCTGCCTTCCCTGCCCTCTCCTCGGCAGCACGCACGCAGTTTCTTCCCCGTGATTTCCTTTCCCTCCTGCATTTCTTTCTTCTCTCCTTTCCTTTTTCTGAACGTGCCCTCCCAACTACCACCCCCCTTCCCTGGCCACAGCCTTCTTTTCTACGGATAATGCTGGTTTGGGTTATTTTAAGACATCTAAAATGAGTTCAGTGTCTACTTTTTAAAGAAGCATTATGTATTAGTTATACTATTAGTATGATATGTCTTATTTTTGTTTTATTGTATTATACATAGAACAGACTATTTGGAGCTTTTGGAGTAACATTCCAGCATATAATTATAAATGAAATAATTTGGCAAATTGACTCACTTCACGGTTAGTCTAGAAATATGATTCCTTCATCAGATAGAAATTTTTATTATTGGAATCTTCTAGCCAGCAAATGAATTTTCTGTGCTTGGTAAGCAGACTCATCAAATATTTGAAACTAGTTACCAAACAAGCTCCAACTTACAATTTAAAAAGAGGGAAAATTAAAAACAACCAACCAAACAAAAGCTTACTTTGTACGAGAAACTGAAGACCAAAGAGCTTGAATCAAATCATCAGGGTAGATTTTAGTAATCTTTCAGGATTCTAACCTTTCAGAAGTGGCTTTCTTCCAATAGCAACTGAATGAAAGAAAAGCAATGCAGCGGTCTTTTAACCAGAGATAAGGAGGCCTTAGATTAATGTCCCTTGATTATCGCCTTAGCCCGTGCCTGGCACACGGTCCAGGCTGGTCATGTACGTTTATGGCAATGAGCAATGAGGTATCAGGGGGTGGAGAAACTATAATTAGCTCTTAGGCTTGAAAAATAAGTTACATAAGAAATCTGAAAATTCGCAGTGATTATTAATGTTACAATTTCTTTACCACAGATTTTCTTTAAAGATTGAGCTGTGGTGAAGTGTTTGTTACAAACTGTCAATTACTTTCAGAGACTTGGCAACCTAGAAGCTCCAGTTAGAGGCAGTCAGCTGAGAAGCAGCGGCCTGAGTGCTGGGCAGGGGGCAGGCTGGAAGATAATGCCAGGTCTGCGGCTGGGCAGAGTTGTGCATTGTGAATACATTATTCAGTGTCTGCGAGCGAAAGTGTCTGTATCTCTGAGGTCCCTTTTATATCTGATATTCTGTGATATAATATCAACCCCAAATATAGATGCTAGTGAAAAAAAGTCATTCAAATATTAAAAATAATGGTCTGCACACAAAGTTGGTAAGCATAACTAATGTGGAAAGTCAGGATGTCTTGTTTGTATAAAGTTCTTTGGAATTCTTGGGACATAACCTGTTTAGCTAAGTGGTGAGTGAAAATATGTACAGTAAGTCTGGTCATTTAAAAAATGATATTGTTTCTCTAGTGGAATCTGGTGCTGTGTCAAATACTGAGGTTAGCAACAATAAGCAAAAAAATAAAAAATAAATAAAGGAGACAGTCCCTACTCCCATTGAACTATTTATTAGTCAAGGTAAAGAGACAGACATTAAACAAATTGTCACAAAAATATATAATCACCAGTGTGCTAAGTACAGTGAAGGAAAAAAACCTGGTGTTATGCAAGTACATAAAAAAGGAAACTGACCAAGTAAGGGGGCAGTGAGAGCTCTGTTGAGCAGAATTAATGATCTGTTAATCATTAATTAAATTAAATAATTAAATCTGTTAATGATCTTTTATTTTATTTTTAATTCATTAAATACAGCATTTCTCTCTCCCTTTTCATAAAACATTAGCAACACAACCTAGTTTTATGGATTCTTGAATAGTCAGACTTCATCCAGGATTTCACAAGGCTCAATTTGAGTTTCCAATGGCACTTAGGAATTTGATGCCTAAATTCTTAGGAAGAAGAATCAATGAAATGGAAATTGTTATAAAATATTTCCATAAAGATATTAACATCCTGGTAAGGATTTCATACTCTACTTCAAGAATGAAAGTGAAAGAGAACTATCCAAATACTGTTCTTCGGCCTCTTAGAAACATAGAATGAATTACAGGTTAGCTGGGCTGCACAAATTCCAATGATAAATAAATGATAAATGGAATAGCAAATACTTCTGACATCAGAATTTGAAGGTTTGTGTTGCTGTAACATGACTGTGGGTCCTGAGTCCTGCAGGATCGTGGCCCGTGTACTACGGCGCTCAGGTTTAGTACTGTATTCCCAGCGTCTGCTCTGGGTTTGCCTGTGGGATGCTTCCCTGGGATTGGTCTGTCAGTTCAGTCATTTCCCCTGGTGTTTTCTTTTTCAGGCCAATAGCAGGAAGACTTCTTCATCATGTCTCTGGTCATTTTTCATTAGCCGTTTGCCTTCTGGTTTAAATGTCCTCTTCTCTTCCATGCCATCTGCTCTCTGTTGGCCCTGTTTTGTGTTGTGTCGCAAATCTCAGCTTTACTATAAAAATATACTTTTCTTTAACTTGGAGGATATGACTAAAAAAAATAACCTACATGTTACTTAGAACCAGTGCCTCTTATTGGAAAAATGTAAAACAACTTCACCATTATATGTAACATGGAACGGATTTTCTTGTTCTATATATGATTTTTCTTGAAAGTGCAAAACATTCAGTTGCTTGCAGAGTAACTTTCTCAGTAGTGTTTATTCATTCTCAGCTCTTGGCTGATCCCCCAAATCTATCTGATATTAAAATATGTTGTAAAGAAATGTCAAGATGCAAGTATTTTTCATTAATTTTTTGTTTCTGAAATGCTCTGAGCCCTTTTACTCTGCTAACTCTGGTCTTTTCTATTTAGCAAGTTCTTTCCACATAGCCTTTTTGTTTCTGTTATTATTTCAACCTTAAAGATATATATAATTCTCATAATGAAATGGTCTTGTAACTCATCCTGTCTCCTTATTTTCTCTGTGATTTTTTTACTGTGTGTTCTAGGAGAACAATTTGCCCTATGCATCACTAAGTTGGTATTTGCAGTGTCAGTTCTGCTGTTTACTGTCCTGAATGAGTTTTAAATTCTGCTGTTGCATTTTGTCTTTCCTCAAATTCTTTTGTCAATTCAACTGGCTTCTTTCTCAGTCTCTGCCTGTGATTCAGCTCAGAGGATTTTTATTGTTCCCTGTCATGGCATAGACTATGTCTAGAACCTTTGTACAGATTCCAAAGGGCACTTGGTAAAATTTTATTTGGTTCCCATACAAAGTCCTTTTCAGAGGTATGTTTTTTCCCACCAAGTCTCAAGACAATGCTCATTGATTCTGGTGTGGTAGGATCTTTTCCACCGTCCCAATTTGCATTCTGTTTATTTATTCCTTGAACAGGGAGAGGCCTGTCCAGCCTCAGCATTTGTATCTGGTTGTGTATACTCCTTAGTAATGCTCACTGCCCACCTGGGTCCTTATCATCTCATAATACAACCTGGGAATCAGATTCAGGTGCATGCGTCCCACCAGGCATTCACCTGCACAGGCTGCTGGCCTAGGGAGGCACTGCCCGTCTGTCATGGTGAGTGCATTAGCCTCTGAGAGAGACTTGCAGAGGACCAGCAGTTCTCTGTGTAGATATGATGCGAGAAAGGCCGTGCACCTGTGTGTATGCCATCCAGGTTTTTCCTGCCTCTGCTTCCATTTCCAAGTGCTTTTCCCGAGACACGGTTCAGCTCAGGTAGCAATGCAGGACAGCAGTTTTCCTCTATCCCCAGCTGTGTCTCTGGACTGAAGCCTCTTTTTTTTTCGTCTTTGTATCCTAGAGTTAAGCAGCAGATGTCTAAAAAGTGAGTCAAAACCTTTCCCACTTTCTTTGGGCCCTCCAAAATAACCAAGAGTAGAGGCTCAGGAGGGAGAGGGCCGATTCAAACACAAGGCCCACTGCATACTTCCCTTTTCTACCTCACTTTCCTCATTTATGAACTGATCTTTTAGACGACTCATGAAGCTGACTGCCCATGTACATGTGATGTGCTAAGGTGGTGAGTGGCACAGATTGAAGTGCTGCCTGTATCTTACCTGTCTTTAATACACATACTGTTATTCAGAGGGTGGACGCGTGGTTCAGGAATGTGTATTTCAATTTCTTTTGGTGCAGCTCTTCTGGCCCAGCCTCTCTCCATCCTCTTTGGTCATCTATATTTTAAAATCATCATGGTCAGTTTTTCTGGTTTTGTGTATTTTCGTGAATATTTCAAATATTCCTGAATTCGTTTGGGATGTGTCAGGCTCTCCTGGTCTGCTGCCATGTTAACCCACCAGCCTTCCTAATTCCAACTCAGAATAATAAGGAGCACAATCTTCAGTCGTGAACATCCCCAATGCTTATAGAATATGGTGCCATTTTGACATCTCTGATATACATTTAATTCCTATTTTTAAGAGCAAATTACCTGTGTCATTTATGCAAAAAAAAAAAAATTCTCTGGTAGAGTCGATTGGCTCCGTGGTAAATGGCATGCCATTCTTATTCTAATTACTGTGCAGATATTTTGTACTATAAACTAATAGATTACAAATTTATGGGTTTTATTTTAGATTTTTAGAGAAAGGTACTTTTTTAAAAACAGGAGACCATTTTTGATAATGATTAATGCCTTTAATCTGTCATTCAAGGAAATTAATAAAAAATGTTAGGAAAGCGAGGAAAGCTGATTCATTTTGACTCAGTGTTCAAATGAGCTACAGTATTTGTCACTCTATAAACTCTACGCTGTTACCCAACAATAATTTGGGGGGCTTAGGGTTCCTTTAGCTCTTTATCTGTTCTCCTTACTGGAATTTTCCTAGAGCAAAATACTTAGATTTTTCTTTAATCAGGACTTTACACATTTCAAAGCTTTATATAAATCCCTCTCTTTTTACGGTAGAAACAGCATTTTACTTTCCTGTAACCTCCAGGACCTGCAAACAGATGTGCCAGCTTCGCTCCTGTTGTCACTGTGTGAAAACCTTGTGAATTACAGCTTTCTGTTCAACTTTCGCTTTGGCACGTCTGCGAGTCAGAGTTTCGTTTGTGTGCACGTAGCCTTTAGTGACACTGCAGTTTGACTTGGTTGAAGGAGAAAAATTCAGTTTCTTTCAAGTGGTCACTTGGGGATGTCAAATTGTCATCAGAAAATCCAACCCGATTCCATGGTCAAGTGTAGGCCTTTGATTATGGCTTCTTCTCACACGTTCTCAGCAGGACTCCTCCATCCATCAGTGGGTCCGACTGTACTCCCAGGGGTGGGCAGTGGGAAGAGCTCACCTGTACCTCACACCCTCTCCCTTCTCCTGCTTATTCAGCCTGTAATCACGGCACACACCTTTCTCCCTCTGTGGAATGACCTCATTGCATGTCTAACAGGATTAGTGTCAAGAGAGGGGTCCTACTGAAATTTTCATTTTCACTACGAAGAATTTGGTTTTGCTAACAGGAACTGTTACCTTACTTCATAGGAGACATTTTTTAAAAAGGAAAAAATGATAGGAACACATGCAGATGTAAAACCGGACACATGCTGGCCGCATGAATGGACCTGTGCTCTGTAGCACCACTCATCAATTAGTGAAAGAGTTGGGACACAAAGCGTGCCTGGGAAATCTGCTCCTTTTCTTACAGAAGCGAATATCATTCCTTACAAAGCCCACAATGGCCCAGACTCTGCTGTAGAGAATGTCCCTGAAAAAGAAATGCAAGACTGTGGGGCCACCCCTGGGTGGGAAGGGACGGCAGGCGGCTGGTCCCATCAGACTGTTCATGTTTTAAATGTTCCAGATTTTTAGGACGGCATCTATTGGATATGCTTTAAGGTCTTCTTGTTCACTTCTCAGAGTAAAGCTCTCAGTTCCTTCCCATGTGAAAGCGTACACCAGGGAGTAAGGTGGAGGCGTGATGTCAAGACGCTTTGAGCCCAGAGCTGGGGTCCGTGGGAAAGTGCAGTTGTTACCAATTATTTTCACCTCCTCCAGCACAAATAAACAGGGAGAAAATCACTGTCAGACTTGGGGAAAGGGAGTCATTTCCTCCTTTGGGACAATCAAGCACAATGTCTGAGTGAGAAAAGGTGGGCTGGAATACCAGCCCAAATTTAGCGGCACGACCTCAGGAGTCTTCCTGAGACGCTCTGAGCCTCAGCCTGCTGCGTCTGCCCAGCGGGTGACCTGGCAGCGAGTCTGCCCTTCATGGGGCCTGGTGCCCATCTCCTTTTCACCTCCCAAAATTGTTTCCTTTCAGAAAGCAGGCTAGCATTCCACGGTGACCTTATCACCTCCAGTTAGGGCAGAAGTGCCACCCCTCTTCTCCTCGTCCTCTTCCATTTCCATCTGTCTTATGGATGCTGGTAGAGAACTGACCCCTGCCGGTCTGTATTCCCTCCCTGTGTGGCCGGCCTTGGGGGCATGAGCCTGAGGTTCACTCGGATTTCACGGGCTGTAGAATTTCAGTCTTTTCCAATTTTACAAAGCATTGGAAGGAAAAACAGTCCCCACAGATTTTTCTTGGGAGGTTTTACGAATCCTTATAGTGTTTCTCGTTATTCTATATTTGGAATTTTCTTTGGAAATTGGCTTTGGCACAGAGTTGTTTTGTAAGAAGAATGAATCCAATTCAAATCAGACCCTCCTGCAAGGGAACAAGTCTCCATCTACCTTGCCCTGGGACCTTTCCATTTTCATTCTTGTTTCACCTTGAAAAGGCGACACGGTGGCCAGCTGCCTCCCGTTCTTCAGCCGACTTTTCAGGTCCAACTTCCTAGCTCATTTTTGGCTACAAGAATGACAGTTTAGACATAAGATCCTGACTCATCCTGGATTTAAGGTGGAGGACGTTGGATCTGACCAGTTCTCTTTAGTTGCAGTCCTTGTCAGTGTATCCGTCATCTGGTTGGAAACAAACCTGGATGTGCCGAGCTCTGTTGGATTGTTTCAGAAAGGACTTGACGCGCCGTACTGCCTGTATGCGGATCGAGAGGGGAGAAGGCCCTGGCCGCGCCAAGCCCCCCTGCTCTGTGCAGTGCCCATCGCCACGCCATGCATCCCATGTTCCTGTGCCCTCCTGAGCTCCTCACATGGATTCTAGGGAATGTCACTATTGCTTTCTCTGCTCCCACCCCCAGCAAGCCTTGGGCTGTCTCCAATACAAGAGTCTCTTTTACCACAAGTTACCTGAAGGTGACCAGAGTCTGAGGGAGGAGCGTTACAAACCGTAAATCGGCAGTTGTTCATGGGAATGGAAATTGCTGTCTGCGGATGGCCAGGTGCTTCCCTGGGCGGCTGCAGAGCAGCTGGGCCACCCTCCCAGGAACTGATCATGTCCTTTCTGAGCTCCCCACAGGGAGTGGTCATCCAAGTGTGGTCCTCTGGGTTAATTTAAAATCTACTGAGATGCAGAGCCTGGCTGGAAGGGATAAGAAGACATTCTCAGTTGCTTTTCACTGGAGAACGTAATTATCTCATTCCCACCCCTAAATCAGACTGGCCTACCATTTTGTTGTCTCTGTCCATTCGTTGACCAACACATCCTACAATTAGGGGATATCCTCGCCTTGTTTTGTATCTTTCTCTGATTACCACTTACAGACTTAGAGATTTTGTTCACTGAACCCAAGTTTCTACCAGGAAAATTTTGTCCGGAACTTGCTAATAATGAATGCTTAAGTAATATGTGAATCTTTTTTTTTCGTCAAGGATATTAACAGGACTTATTTTATTAGAAACTAATGAGCTAAATTTTGAATGTTTTGCACCTGGTCATTATAGGTTGTAGAGTTTCAGATTTCTGCATCTTCTTCTACTCAGTGGATCACATGTGCTTTCACTGTGAGCCGAAAGCTGCGTTTATGGTGCAACAAACCAGCTGGGTTGTTGAGGTGATTTGCATTTTTGTTTACATCTGAAGTTTCAGGAATTCAGTAATAATTCACAGAAAAAAAAGTCAGTCCAACACATTCATTAGGATGGCTTCTGACAAAGCAGCTATTTCGTTGCTCTCCTAGGGATGTCAGGCCATTTGGTGGTGGCCCTGTGAGTCGGCTGTTGCATACACGTGAAATCAGTGAGCTGTGGGCCTTTTTGCTGGAGGTGATCATCTTGACAGCCTAAGTTTCTGGAGAACCTTTGAGTGGATTGAATTTCCTAGACCAGCCTATTGGAGGCATGCAGGCAAGCGGTGTGTTACCTAATTGTTTTCTCATGTAAGCCACAAATGAAGTCATATTTTCCAGTGAATCACATGAAAACGTTCTGATCTTGAACTGGTAAGACCTGTCTTCATTCAGAGTTAAGTAGCGGCAGCTTTGCCTAATTTACCTGACCTAGCCAAGCCTGCAGTATCTACAAACAAAGCATCTCAGTGTGTAGGAGAAGCCTGGCTTACAGATGACCCTTTTTAAGAATCCCTTTTGTAAAAATAAATAATGAAGACGTCTTTCCTCATTTCTCTGATGGTTAATTTTGGGTTTTCAATTATTAAGATTCCTTAAAACAAGGCACACATACTATGTTCAAAATTGACACCAGAAGGGTTCTTATCACCTTTGAGGTGATTCACACCCAATTTGCTTTCTCTTAATAATGTCTAATGATAGTTTTTTAAAATTCTAGTGAAGTGAACAAACATTTTTTAGTGTAAACAAAAATTCTGAAACATAGTATTCATGCTATAAAAGGTCATAAATAGCTCTAATTGCTGTTGCTCTTTTGTTTCCAATACTTTGAAATAATTGATGTGGAAAAAGTATTAACACGGTACCCATCTTGGGGACACAGACTACCATCTGCTCTGTTTTTTTACCAGCAGGTGGCATGAGTTATTGCCTGCTGGGGACAGTGTGAAAGCTAAGGCATCTTATCACTTTAAATTGTTATATAAGTGAAAATGACTCCCAAAGTATTTGCCCTAAATATAAGTCAGAAGTTTAATGTCCTTATTATATAAAGAGCTCTTACAAATAAATAAGGAAAACCTTAAAACCTCATAAAAGGGGTGGGCCACGGTGGCTCAGCAGGCAAGAATGCTTGCCTGCCAGGCCCGAGGACCCGGGTTCGATTCCCGGTGCCTGCCCATGTTTTTAAAAAAAAAAAAAAAAAAACACCTCATAAAAGAATGAACAAAGAATGTGAACAGGCTTCCTCCCACGCACACACACATTGAGAGAGAAAGAGAAATGCAAAATGGCCAATAAGTCTATGAAAAATGTTAAGCCTTTCTCTAAATCAAGGAACAGAAATTAACTCAACAATATATACGTTCTTACTTGTAAGGCTTTAAAAATGATGCTGTCATCATTGGCAAAGAGGATGTAAGAGAGGTACCTTTAGCTTCAGGTGATTGGATATAAATATTTACTACCTCTCTAGAATGGAATTTTACATATCAAGAGTCTTAAAAATGTTCATACTCTTTGACCCAGTCATTTGCTACAGGGAATTTATCCTACGGAATAATCAGAAATATGCATGAAAATTTATGTAAAAAGATGTTTACTGCCACATTATTTATATATTTGAAAAATTTGAAAAAACCCTGACATTCTCAACCAAAGTAAGTGGTGTATTAATAATGACTCTTCAATAGGATGTCACATTATAAATTCAGCCAATGTTATAAATTATATATTTAAAGAATCTTGACCAATTTGTGTAATGTTAGGTGAAAAAGACAGAGTGCATGGAGGTATTTTTCAATTTGATCACAATTTTGTACCAAAAGTATATTTATGTATTCATAGACCAAATATGCCCAAACTGTAATATTGGTTATCATAGAGTAGTAGGTAAACAGGTTATTTTAATTTTCTTTCTTACTTTTTCTGTATTTTAAAACATCGGTATAATAGACATATATTCTTTTATAGTTGGGAAAAAACATAAGCCTTTTTTAATAAATGGGAAGCCTAGCATTTGAGACATGAATCACTGTTGCTTTTGTATTTCTCATGGAAATGAGATTCAATGGTAAATTATATGTCTGGGGAAAATAGAGCTCATTTCAGTTAGAGGTTGGAAAAGCTCTTATGAATACTAACCTCAGAAACCTCAAACTAGTACGTAGTGAAGTAATGACATGGCACAAAAAGCCGTGGATGTCAGTTTCAGTTAAGGGGGTAAAGGAGATATATAAAACAAGCGTAAGAGAAGAAAAGTTCACGGATCTAGTACCCCCGGCGCGGGTAGCCCTAGGGTCAGTGTGTGACTCCGCAGTAAACCCGTGCCTCCTGCGCGGTGTTGGGACTGGAACGCCGAGGCCTGGCTCCTGCTAGAACCTTTCGTATCTTGCCCTGGGCAAGTCACCAGACTCCCTGAACTCTGAGATTTCTTGCAGTTGCTGGATGTTTATTCTCTTTTTCGGAGCTTGGCATTCTGGTGCAGATCCTGGACCCTTAAGATAAGCCTCTTGTGGGATCTTGAAGCTCCTTCTAGGTCACCACCTTCGTCAGATGTGTCTGAAGTGACCGTCCTACGTCAGCGCCGGGTAATAAGTCACCTTGACGTCAGGCCTTGGAGAGGACTGCAGGGGAGCGCAAGGAAGGCAGTTTCCCTCCCAGGGACCACGCGGTGAAAGGAGGGGTATGTCACAGACTGCGAGCAAGCCTGGCATTTACTTTAATAATATATGTTTTTCCCTAAATGAAAATGCAGGTTTTAATTATGATCAGGTTAATCTTCAGCATAGTCTGTGCTTTTAGAATTGAGACTTTAGGAGCAACAGATCTTCGTCCAATCAGTGTTCCTGGCATTTAAGAAGGGTCCAGTTTAGGGAATTATTCATATATGTTGTACAGGAACGGTCTATATACTTCTTTTACCTTAGCCAAAGTATAAAAAATACATTGTGACCCATACATTCATGGACAATTGAAATAAAAATTTCACAAAACAATACAAACCCTTATTCTCTTCAATGCATTCTGACATTTTCTATTTGACTTGATTAGATAGAAAGTCAGTCTAATGACTTTCTGTGACTCCCCATTTGATTTCCTGCCATTCTAAAGTATTATGAGGGTTTTAAGAACCTGGAGAACACGAGTGTAGGGCTTTTTAAAGATGCACCTAGAATAATGAAAAGAAAAATGTATCCTAAGTGAAATAAGATTAGATTTTTTCCCACGATGCTAGGGCCATGGTCTGCCGTATATTTGGGGGGTGGGGGGGAAGGAAGCTAGTGGTGAAGAGATGGACATTAGTGTCTTTATAAATAAAACATACAACTTTTGAAGATTTTCATCCAAATGTTTGTTTTAAAGTTTATTTTGGAGTGTACATATAAGCAGATAGATTATTGGTCAAAATTATTCTTTACAGCCAGTCATGGGCTCTCAGCGCCTCTTAATGGGGCCTTAGATGGACAACATGTAAAGTAATATGAAATCCTAAATTAGGAAAAGTGGACTGCTCACTTAGGGTGTTCATCTGCCTCGTTTTGCTGTCTGCCCGCTGGTTGGCATCAGGTGAGAGGCTGTGCATAAAGGAGGAAACTGTTTTCATGGGTCTGAAAACTGTTAAATACAACTTCCAAATTTCTTTGCAGAGAAAGGAAATCGATCTTTTTTATATTAAGGTCATTGCGACAGGAATAAGGGCAGAAATGGTGTAGGAGGAACAGGTTAAAAAGAGGAGCTTTACACGTATCCTGTCATTTTCGAATGAGCAGGCGGCACCTGAACCGGGCTTCTCGCCCGTCAGCGAGCTGTGCCCGTGGAAGCCGTCGCGTGGCAGCCACGCGAGCGATGAGGGCGCGGCCCACCTGCTGCCGGGAGGAGTGAAAGGGCCGCGGGCCGAGAGGGCCGGGTTCTGCCTCCGGGCCGGTCTCGCCGCTTCCCCCTCTCCTCTCTGCCTGGGCCGGGTTGTGAGTCGCCCCGTGCGCGCAGCTGCCCGCGCCGGAGGGCGGGTCTCGGCGGGGCGCGCCCCCACCCCGGCCCCTCGGCCCCCGCGGCTGCAGCTGCCCCCGGCCTCTCGGGCTCAGCCTGGGCCGGGTCCTGGGCTGGTGCCCGGCGTCACTGCGCGCGCCCGCCGCTGGACGCCCCCGCACCCCGTCCCTTCACTCTGCCCTTCCCTTGCCCCCGTCTTCTTTCCTCCTTCCCTCGCGTTGCTGCCCCTTCCCTCCTTCTGCCTTGGCTGGCCGCCCCTGGCACGGCTGGCGCCGGAACCGCTGCCCCCAGGGCTCGGGGCCACGGCGGGTGGCGAGTCTGGAGCAGGACCCGGAGGCCGCGCGCCGTTTCTGCAGGCCGCCGTCGCCTCGGACGCCGGAGACGCGCGGAAGGACCCGACTTCAGGGCGCGTGCCGAACGTTTGCCCCGAGGCTTTCTGGCCGCGAGGGTCGCCTGCAACTGGCCCCTTGCAGGCCCGCTGGCCACCGGGCGACTTTCCTGCCCGCGCCGGGCCCGGCGCTTGGAGGGCGGAGGTGTCCCGGCCCGCGCCCGGCGCCGCGCAGAGCCCTCCTCACCGGGAACCGCCTTAAATGGAGAGGCTCTGAGGCCCCGTTTTCTGTTTGCTTTGTAAGAGAATCAGGGTTTAAAAAAAGAACCAGAAGCCTGAGGCATTGCTATCGTATTACTAAACAGCTTGGCTCAAAAATCAAAAGAAAATAGGCCTTCAAATGGTTTCCATCCACTTGTGGATTTCGTGGGGGCGACAGCAGATCCGTTATTCCCGCCGGCTCCGGCCGACCCACGCTGGCTGCGGAGCCGAGGCCGGTCGCACCCACCGGGCGCTGCCTTCCCGGGCGGCCCTGCCCCGCGGCGCCGAGGCCTGTCGCTCTGCACGGGAGCGTTTTCATTATTTCTGGAACGCGGCCCCCGAGCCTAAATCCTAAAATTTTGGATTAAAATTAGGCCGGTGGTGCAGGGCGCGGCCTGGCCCCCCGGGGCAGGTGTCCTCAGACCCCGGGCTGCTCGCACAGTGACAGGCTGAAACCTCCGGCCGCCAGGGAAGACGGAGCAAACTGCCCCTAGGTTTCCTAAGCCGGGATGTTGGAGCCCAGCAGAGAAATCGCGATGTGGAAGCAAATATATGAAATCACACCTTTAAAAAGTCATTTCAAAAGTATTTACCTAACGCTGTGCACGTCTCGTTTTTCAAGATGATTTGAGGAGACTTAGGACAAGTAAGGAGATTTGAAATAAAAGAGATTTTCCAGAAAATCGACGTTCCCCAAATGGAATGAAAGAAATTCCACGGCATAAACATTAAAGAAACATGAAAATAACAATAGATCGTCTTTAGCACACGGGGCCGAGGCAGAGACTCACGGAATAAAGTGGGGCCGCTGCAGGGCATTTTTATGTTGGCTAATATTTTGTGTTTTAAGCTGTTTGAGTGCGCAATTTCCCATTGTGTCTTACTGAGAGGTGTGTGTGGATTTAGGCACTGCGTGTGTGTATATTGCTTTTTTCTTTTGCACGGGCAGGCGCGGGGCATCGCGCGCGGGTCTCGGTGCGGCCGGCGGGGACTGTGCCGTTGAGCCCCGTGGCCCGGCCCGGGCGCCGCAAAGACACGCGTGGTCGTTCCGCGCCACTCGCGGGCCTGCGGGGCGTTGTCCGCGCTCGCGTGGCGTTGTCCCGTCCTGTCGCGGAGCGGCCCCATCGCTGCCTCAGCGTGGCCGCGTGTCTGCGGGCGCCGGGCCGGCCACGGTGCTCGGTTCCCAGAAGTGAGGAGCGAACGCGTCGGGCGAGCGTGCGCGGATGCCCGGCCCAGAAGCGCGGGGGCGCCACGGGCACCCCGGTCCGGCCCCTCCGGGGGTGCGGGCAGGTGGCCGGGGCGCCCGCTGCGACCCCCGGGTCCTGGGCCCCCACCGCCCCCCGCCCCGGGCGACCTACGGTGGGTCACCACGCTGCACCCGGCTGCTTCCGAGGACCGCCCTCGTGCTCGGCGCTTTGGGGTCAGCCGTAGTGTGTGCCAACCGGAAACTAAGACTTCCTATTTAGAGAGGGAGAGACAGGGAGACAGACAGAGAGAGAGACAGACAGACAGAGACAGAGAGAGAGGGAGAGAGATTGATTGAGCCTCAGGGCACTCGGGGTCTCCGGAAAAGTCCTTGAGCGTCAGTGTTTTGACTAATTGCACCTGGTTTGCCTGCTCAGACTTTTCCCCCTTTTCCTGGATTCTGAGCTGAATTTCCTGTGGTTGAGGCTGCAGGAAAACGCCTTCTGGGGGTGAACTGTGATGCTTCTTAGGCCACACAGAGCCCCCCATGGGTGTGGGGGCAGGCGGAGCTCACAGGGCAAGCCTCAGAGGGGTGGTGGAGGCCAGAAGATGTGAGAGAAGGGACTGGCTGCAGAGGCCCGAGAATGGACTCCTGTGGCTGGGACAGAGGCGCCCTTTCCTCCCGCCATGACCGTGGAGGACTGGGGTCCCTTGTGCCGAGTGTGGAGGCCGCCCCTGCTCCCCGGCGTGATGTAAACCGCCCGCTGCTGGGCTGGCCTGTCCTGTGCAGCTGGGCGCTGCCCTGGCTGGGACAAACCCCTCCTGGGCTCAGTGTACTCACATTTTCTCTTTTTTCCAGGATTATCCTTGTACAGATTTACCCGTTGGACTGTAGAGAAGGGAGGATATTTATTTAGCCTGTAAAGAAAGTGATAGAGCCCCCCAGCAAAAGTGTTCACCAGCTCAGTACGAAATTATAGAAAGATCCTCCAGATCACTTGAGATTTCTTGCATCCACCCTTTTATTTCCTGCCTGAAAGAAAATACTAAACCTCAGAGGAACACAAAGAAAGAGAATGGTATTAAACACAGAATGATTTTAAGCTTTGGCAGTAACCCACATACTTAAAAAAAAAAAAAAAAAAAGCCCTGGCTCTCGTCGTGCACCCGGCGCTCCTGAATGGGTTCTTTTTCCTCTGCGTGGATGGTGGTCGTCAAAGCTGCTTCTCATCAGCAAATGGGGTGTCAGGCGAAGGCTTCGTCACTCTTAAGGAGTGCAATGCATGAATCAGTGGAATTATTCAGTGTTTGCATAATCAGCAAGATTTTGAAGGGGAATGTTGCACAACTCAGAAGTGGCCTAATTTCACCTGACGAATATTATGCTCAGACTTAAAGCTCTCCTCCAAGAAGCGTTGAAGTGCTGGTGGGTCTCCTTAAGGTATGGAGCCGTCACGGTGGGAAACTGTGTTGTCCCAAATCTCTAGGTAGTTGTGACGACGCCCAGTGAGCTCTGTGAGCCAGCCCCATTCATCCCTGTTGCTTTAGAGAGCTCATTTATTTATTAGGCATGAAGCATGAGGCAATAAGGAACTGCCAGCTAAACCCATTAAATTTCATTCAAGAGTAGAGTAAGGCTGAGAAATGTGGACAGTTTGAGCAGAATCCTAATGAGACGCTGAGATTGGTTGAAAAGATAGACCTGATAGAGGGTGTATGGGGAGCAATTGGGAAAAAGGCATATAAGTTATATACATTCACATTTCTGTGGGAAAGAG
>PVIY010045009.1:0-19357 GCA_004026745.1 Myrmecophaga tridactyla | reverse complement strand
AAAATGCTACCTAATTGTAGCACAATAATGTTAGTACACTGAATGAAGCTGAATGTGCGGATGATAGAGGGAGGAGGGCTGGGGGCACAAATGAAACCAGAAGGAAAGACAGACGATAAAGACTGAGATGGTTTAATCTAGGAATGCCTAAAGTGCACAATGATAGTGACTAAATGTACAAATTTAGAAATGTTTTTGCATGAGGAAGAACAAAGGAATGTCAATGTTGCAGGGTGTTGAAAATAGATGGTAATTCATATTTAAAATTTTTAACTTATGTGTGAGACTAAAGAATAAAATGTTTATTTGGTACAAATCTTATATTGTGCCTAGTGCATTTCCTAAAATAACTTAAATGGACAGGTTAATTGAACACCATAAGTACATGAACCTTGAATAGGGCATAAGATTTTGTAGGTTTGTCCAAAGTGATGCCCCAATAAATCCCAGAGTGATTTGAACAGTGAATAAAAAAGTATTTGCAAAGTTCCTTTGGGGGAACAGCGAGAAAGGGGGAAAATTCTTCTTCCACATTTGGAGAATTCCTGATATTCTTGCAAGCAGTGGGGACAACCAAATCAACAGGCCAAGCCCTCAATTTTGGGATTTGTTCCTTCGAAACATCCCCACAGAGGATAGACTAAGTCTACTTAAAATCAGGCCTAAGACTCACCCCCAGAGAAGCTCTTTTGTTGCTCAGATGTGGTCTATCTCTCTCTCAGCCAACATGGCAAACAAACTCACCACCCTCCCTTTCTCTATTTGGGACATGACTCCTAGGGGTGTAAACCTCCCTGGCAACATGGGACAGAAATCCTAGAATGAGCTGGGACTCAGCATCAAGGGATTGAGAAAACCTTCTTGACCAAAAGGGGGAAGAGAGAAATGAGACAAAGCATCAGTGGCTGACAGATTTCAAACAGAGCAAGAGGTTATCTTGAAGGTTATTCCTACACATTTTATAGATATTCCCTTTTTAGTATAAGGTGTATTAGAGAGGCTAGAGGAAAGTGTCTGAAACTGTAGAACTGTGTTCTAGTAGCCTTGTTTCTTGAATGTATAATGATACAGCTTTCACAGTGTGACTATGTGATTGTGAAACCCTTGTGTCTGATGCTCCTTTTATCTACAATATTGACAGATGAGTAAAAAATATGGATTAAAATAAATAATAGAGGGAACAAATGCTAATATAAATTGAGTAGACTAAAATACTACTGAACAATGAAAGGGAGTGGTAAGGGGTACAGAAAAAAATAGGTTTAACAAAGGTTAAAATGTATTGAGTAGATGAAAATACTAGTGGTCAATGAGAGGGAGGGGTAAGGGATATGGTATGTGTGCTGGTTTAAAATGATGAATGTACCTAGAAAAGCCATGTTTTAATCCTAATCCCATTTTGTAATGGCAGCCATTTCTTCCAATCCCTATTCAGTATTGTATGTTTGCAGCTGTAATTAGATCGTCTCCCTGGAGATGTGATTAAATCAAGAGTGGTCGTTAAACTGGATTAGCTGGAGATGTATCTCCACTCATTTGGGTGGGTCCTGATTAGTTTCTGAAGTCTTATAAAAGAAGAAACATTTTGGAGAATGAGAGTGATTCAGAGAGAGCAGAGCAGAACAATATAGCCACGAGAAGTAGAGTCCACCAGTCAACAACCTTTAGAAATGAAGAAGGAAAATGCCTCCCGGGGAGCTTTATGAAACAGGAAGCCAGGAGAAGAAGCTAGCAGATGATGCTGTGTTCTCCATGTGCCTTTCCAGATGAGAGAGGAACCCTGACTGTGTTCACCATGTGCCCTTCCACTTGAGAGAGAAACTGTGAATTTCATTGGCCTTCTTGAACCAAGGTACTTTTCCCTGGATGCCTTAGATTGGACATTTCTACAGACTTGTTTTAATTGGGACATTTTCTCGGCCTCAGAACTGAAAACTAGCAACTTATTAAATTCCCCTTTTTAAAAGTCATTCCGTTTCTGGTATATTGCATTCCAGCAGCTAGCAAACTAGAACAATGTATGAGTTTTTTCTTTTTTCTTTTTATTTCTTTTTCTGGAGTGATGCAAATGTTCTAAAAAATGATCAGGATGATGAATATACTACTATGTTATGATATTGTGAGCCACTGATTGTACACCATACATGGAATGTTTGTATGTTAAGAATGTTCAGGTTTGCGTGTTATTTTGGTTTGATAATACAAAATAAATTAAATTAAAAAAAATAATTCATTAGATCTATATAAAGGAATGCTCAAACTTTTACAGGAAAGACTTGAAGGGACGGAAACAAATACTGGGTAGACTCTAGGAATATGGTGTTGAAACGAGCCTTCTCTGGGCCCATTGGACACACTCCTTCCAAAAGCATCTGAGAGTTCCTGGCACCCACAAAATAGTTGCGTGAGGAAGACAACATTTGGGAACACATATATCCAGAATTTGTTAAAATTGGAAATTCCTAATAAGATAAGTTAGATGAGATCCCAGAAGAGCTGCCCTTTTGTTTCAGGCAGGGCTATTTGATTATACAATTGTCACCAACCTTTCAAATTAAGGCTGGGCCAGTGAAACCTTTACCTCTAATAAGGGGCAAATGAATGTACTGTGCCTTTTTCCATTTTGGAGAGCCTCACAAAGCTTCCATATTATTTACTCCGAGGCCAGGGGGTAGAAGGAAATTTGTCAATGGTTGTAGTGCTGTCCTTTCTCAATTCTCCCATAATGCCTAACCATAGGACTGCATGTGCTTGGCCTGTTCTATCTGCCCAATTCCTTGGAATGCAAACAAATAAACAGTCTGCTTGGTCTTCACTGAGCCTCTTTTGTATATCACAAGTCTAGTGTTAAAGGAATCTCTAAGACACATTTAATCCACCCACCCTCTATTTATAAGTGAGGAAACTGAGGCTCCTAGAGATTAAGTTGCTTGTCTGAAGTAACCCAGCACGTTAATACCAGGGGAGGACCAGCTCTTCTCACATGTAGGTTAATGTCTTTCCAATTATACCACACAGAGACCCTTACTTTATTGCTTATTTTAAAAAGGAGAAGAAATGGAAGGAGGTGGGCAGAACGCAGAAGGGGGCAGGAGCAAAAAGAGAGGGGACAGAAGCCGGAAGAAGAGATGGAGAAAGAGACAACTTTTACTTGACACATGTGCCCTAGTATCCTTTTTCATATTATAATTCTGTATTCTTTTTATCATTTAAGGGAGACGGGGTAGGGACTATTTATTAAAAAATGAAACACAAACTATTCTCTGGTTGGTGAGCTGGACATAGAGGGCACGAAGTGTTCTAAGCACCAAAAGATCATTTACTCTATGCTTTTATTTCCAAAGCACCACAAGCATCCTGGGACACTTGGTGAAACTGTTCTACCTCTCACAATCGTGTTACTCTGTTGGAAATTATTTTGTTCGTTTTTAAATCCTAGATAGTCACAGCCCTGTCAGAGTTAAAGAAACTAAGATTTATATTCTGGTAACATTAAAAACATGAGAAAGGGGCGGCTGCCGTGGCTCAGCAGGCAGAGCTCCGACCTGCCGTGCTGGAGGTCTGGAGTTTGATCCCTGGTGCCTCCTGCCCATATGCAAATTTAAAAAAAAAAAAAAAACATGAGAAAGGAGTAACCTCTCATGACGAATTTACATAACAATAACAATAACAATAACTTTCTTTTTGCTAACCTTTGGAAAACTTTTTCAAATATCTTTAATGTTTATACATTATAAAATATTATCATAAGAAGTTCCTGCTTATATAAGGTTCCCATAAGATACATAAAAGTTTGAGGTTACTATAACTAACTTCATATTCATTTAAGAGAATTTCCCTATTAGGAAGTTTTCAATTTTTAGTCCCATAAAAATATTTTGTGAGAGTTCTACTATAATTATTTATGATTCCTTTATAGAACCACAGAAATTCTTCCAATTGATTTTAGTATATGTTATACTGGCACTTAAAATTAAATAGAATATTTATTACACATGAAGTTGCGCATTTAATAATATAATTTTAAAAACTAAATAAAATATTAACATTTTTCCATAACAGCTGATTTTTGCTATAATAGTTTCAAAATACCTACTATTTATGAGAATTATTCTTCAAAACTGTACATTAATTCTCTGTATTATTAATGACTGTTTCAAGGGTACTGAAAAATTTTTAAAGTACATAAAGAATAAAGATATTTAAGTTTACAACCATTATAATTTATACCTTCAAACTCATTTTTTTAAGTTTTTAATTTGTACAGATGTTTAAGTCAAAATTCACAAAGAAAAACTTATCTGTTACTAAAAAGATACCAACAAACTGCAAAAACTCTAGAGAACACTAGATAAACAAGGACAATTTCCCAAGAACATTTTATTCTTTTTTCCTAGCCAAGTCTTTCTGAATAGAGCAATTCTACAAAAGAGTCATTTTTTAATCAAAATAAAGTATTATCTAAAAACATTTACCTTAATTTCAAATTTTGTATTGGCTGTGATTTTATGAAGAAAATCGACTTTTAAAGGTCATGGGGTGGGAAACCAGCACCCATTCTCTGAGTCACCCTCTGAACTGACCCTGGTCTTGTGGAGTCCACACCTGCCCCAAGCAGCCATGTCATCTGAGGACACTGGCTCACTTCCGGAACCAGGTGTGAGCCTTGATCACCATGGGACAACAAAGGTACCCCAAGCTCCTTGCCAGTGACTAGCATGGGGATCCCAGGTTTAAGACAATGAGGAATCGGTGTGAGGCCCAAGTTGGCCAAGGGGAAAGACCATGATTTGGGGGAGACAGTTCCTCTTACTCCTGCTGGATGCCAGCCAGGGTATGTAGGTTGTCTCAATGGCTGCCATTGGGCATGTTTACAACTCTGAAGGAAGGCAGTTTGTAGACAAAGACAGGGGAGAGAACAGAATTTGGAGAATCAGAGCAAATCACACCAGAGATGAGAAGTGATCATGAGAAAATAAGCTAAGTAACCCTTTGATAAGACTGTTAACGTATGTTACATTTGTACACAGTATATTAAGTGACAAGGTTATTGAGGATGGGGGGGACTACCCATGCCTTTTCACGCCTTCACCAGTTTATAGCAGCAATGTGGTTTGGGGAGTTGACCCCAACTAGGTATTACCAGTCCTGGTAGTCAATTCCCCCTTGCCAGTGATGCATTTGGGAAGCCAGTCATCTGGGGACTGTGAGTGGTCTGGGGCACTAGTCTCATCAGACCAAAGGGCAGGGTTCTATCACATGGCTGGAAAACAGTGTTTTCTACCCCCACCAGATGTGAGTGTGGAAACATGCTGTCCCTGTTGTCCATGGTGGCAATTTTATGACCATGAAGGAAACAACTTTAGGATGAAGTTGATAATAAGAATGGCAGGATAGAGAGAAGGGAAAATACCTAAGTCCTTGATAACATGATTGAACCAATGAACTAGCCAACCCTGCAGCTCATCCTATCTCTGGACTTTCTATCCCATGCATATTTAAATTTAAGTTAGTGTTTCTGTTACTAGAAGTCAAAAGCATCCTGATATACATTCAAAATAGCATATGCAATAGCATCCATTTGGAGGGTCAAGAAAAAGTATGTGACTCCGTGCATAGGAAAAAGATCCCATATATGTGTTTCTATATGTCTGTGCATACATAAAATGCTAAGAGTGGTTAGCTCTGAGAGGTAAGAATACAAGTTATTTTCTTTTGATTTCTGTATTTAAAAATATTTTTCTAGAGGCAGAAGAAAGAATAAACAAACTAGAAGAGAGGACAACAGAGTTTGAATACAGGAAAGAACTAATGGCAAAAAAGATGGAAAATTTTGAGTTGGATCTCAGGAAAATGATGGACAACATGTAGTGTACAAATATAAGAGTCATCAGTGTTTCAGAAGAAGAGAAGACTAAAGGGTTAGGAAGATTAGTTGAGGAGACAATGCAGGAAAGCTTCTCAACCCTTATAAATGACACAAATATGCAAATAAAAGAAGCCCAACAAAGCCAAAATAAAATAAATCCACAAAGGCCTAATCCAAGATACATATTAATCAGTCTGTCAAATGTTGAAGAGAAGCAAAAAGACTCGCTATTTACAAGGGAAACCATGTAAGCCTGAGTTTGGAATACTTAAGGGGAACTATGGAAGCAAGAAGGCAGTGGTATGATATATTTAAAATTGTGAAAGAGAAAGACTTCCAGCCAAGAATTCTTTATCCAGCAAATTGTCCTTCAAAGGTAAGGGAGAGATTAAAATTTTCGCAGACAGACAAAGGCTGAGGGAATTTGTCAACAAGAGACTGGCCCTACGAGAAATAGTAATAGGTTCTGTTGGCTGAAAAAAAGACAGGAGAGGGAGGCCTAGAAGAGGGCAAAGGATTGAAGAGTACCAGTCAGGATAACTTAAAGGATAAAAAAGAGATAGAGGATTCAGATTTGACAAATAAAAACCAAAGTTGGTAGATTGTAGAAATGTCTTTACAGTAATAACTTTGGATGTTAATGGACTAAACTTACGAATTAAAAGATACAGATTTGCAGAATGGATTGAGTAGTATGATCCATCTACATGCTGCTCACAAGAGACTCCTCTGAGACTCAAGGATACAGATAGATTGAAAGTGAAAGGATGGAAAAGATGTTCCAATGCAAGCTGTAACCAAAAGAAAGCAGGAGTAGATGTACTGATATCAGACAATATAAACTTTAAATGTAAAGATGTCATAAAGAGACAAGGAAGAACACTACACATTAACAAAAGGGGCAATTCACTAGGAAGAAATAATACTCATAAATGTGCATGCTCCCAACCAAGGAGCTCCAAAGTACATGAGGCAAACATTGGCAAAACTGAAGGGAGCAACAGACTTTCAACAATAATAGTGGGAGACTTCAATACACCACTCTCCTCTATAGATAGTACAACCAAACAGGATCAACAAGGAAATAGAGAACGTCAACAATTTGATAAATGAATTAGACCTAACAGACATATATAGATCATTACACACCCCAAAACACTAGGACATACATTCTACTCTAGTGCTCATGGAACATTCTTTAGGATAGATCACATGCTGGGACACAAAACAGGTCTTTATAAATGTAAAAGGATTGAAATTATTCAAAGCACTTTCTCTGATCACAATGGAATGAAGTTGAAAATCAATAACCACCAAAGAACCAGAAGTTTCACAAATATATGGAGATTAAATAACGCACTGTTAATCAGTGGGTCAAAGAAGAAACTTCTAGAGAAATAGGTAAATATTTGGAGATGAGTGAAAATGAGAATACAACATACCAATAGGATGCGGCAAAGGCAGTGCTGAGAGGGAAATTTGTTGCTCTAAATGCCCACATTAAAAAAGAAGAAAGCAAAAATTGAGTACTTAACAGCTCACCTGGAAGAACTAGAGAAAGAATAGCAAACTAACCTCAAAGTAAATAGAAGAAGAGAAATAACAAAGCTAAAGCAGAAACAGATGATTTGGAGAACAAAAAAAGAAAAATAGAAAGAATCAATAAAACCAAAAGTTGGTTCTTTGAAAAAAATCAGTAAAATTGATAGACCCCTAGCTAGACTGATAAAGAAAAAAAAAAAAAGAAAGTGGATGCAAATAAACAAAATCAGACATGAGAGGGTATTCGTTACCACAGACCCTAAAGAAAAAAAAAATCATAAGAGGATACTATGTACAACTATATGCCAACAAACTAGACAACAGAGGAAATGGACAAATTCCTAGAAACACACGAACAAGCTATACTGACTTGAGAAGAAATAGAAGATCTCAACAAACCAATCACTAGTAAAGAGATTCAATCAGTCATCAAAAATCTTCCTACAAAGAAAAGCCGAGGGCCAGATGGGTTCACAGGGGAATTTTATCAAACATTCCCAAAAGATCTAACACCAATCCTGCTCAAACTCTTCAAAAAAATTGAATAAAAAGAAACACTGCCTAACTTATTTTATGACATCAACATCACTCAAATATCAAAACTGGGTAAAGATGCTACAGGAAATGAAATCCCAATCTCCCTACTGAACACAGATGCAAAACTTCTCAACAAAATACTAGCAAATAGAATCCAATGACACATTAAAAGAATTATAAATCATGACCAAGTGGGGTTTGTACCAGGAATGCAAGGATGTTTAAACACAAGAAAATCAATGCAATATAGCCCATTAACAAATTAAATGGGAAAAATCACATGATTACCTCAATTGATGCTGAAAAATATTCAACATAATTCAGCATCCTTTTCTGATTAAAACATTTCAAAAGGTAGGAATTGAGGAAAAATCCCCCAATATGATAAACAGCATGTATGAAGAACCCATGGACAGGAGCCTCCTCAGTGGAGACGCCTTCTGAAAAGCCTGTCCCCTAAGATGGGAACGAGACTGAAGAACCCATGGACAGGACCCTCCTCAGTGGAGACGCCTTCTGAAAAGCCTGTCCCCTAAGATGGGAACGAGACTGAAGAACCCATGGACAGGAGCCTCCTCAGTGGAGACGCCTTCTGAAAAGCCTGTCCCCTAAGATGGGGACGAGACTTTAAGAACCCATGGACAGGACCCTCCTCAGTGGAGACGCCTTCTGAAAAGCCTGTCCCCTAAGATGGGAACGAGACAAGGGTGCCCTCTGTCACCACTATTACTCAACATCATACTAGAAGTCCCAGCTAGAGCAATCAGGCAGGAAAAAAGAAATAAAAGGCACCCAAATCAGAAAGGAAGAAGTAAAACTTTCATTATTTGCAGATGACATGATACTATACTTGGAAAATCCTGAGAAATCTACGACAAAGTTTCTTGAGCTAATAAACTCAGCAAAGTGTCAGGATACAAGATTACTGTGCAAAAATCAGTAATGATTCTACACACAAGCAATGACCTAACTGAGAAGACAATTTTGGAAAAAATTCCATTCAAAATAGCAACTAAAAGAATCAAGTATCTAGGAATGAATTTAACCAGGAATGTAAAGGACTTGTACACCAAAAACTACATAGTATTGTTAAAAGAAATCAAAGAACATTTAAATAGGTGGAAAGACATTCCCTGTTCATGGATAGGAAGGTTAAATGTAATTCAGATGCCAATTCTACCCAAACTGATCTACAGATTCAATGTAATACTGATTGAAATTCCAAGAACCTACTTTGAAGACTTGGAAAAGCGAGTTATCAAACTCATTTGGAAGGGAAAGAATACTTGAATATCTAAAAATATCCTAAAAATGAAGAGCAAAGTATGAGGATTAATCCTTCCTGATTTTAAAGCTTGTTGTAAAGCCACAGTGGTCACAACAGCATGGTACTGACACAAAGAACAAGTAAGATTGCTAAAAAGCACATGAAGAGATGCTCGTTTTCATTAGCTACAAGGGAAATGCAGATCAAGATCACACTATCACCTCTCACCTATAAGAATGGCTGCTACCAAACAACCAGGAAACTACAAATGTTGGAGGGGATGTGGAGACATTGGAACACTTATGCACTATTAGTGGGATTATATAATGGTACAGCCGCTATGGAAGACAGTTTGGCAGTACCTTAGAAAAAGTTGCCCTAAGACCTGGCAATACCACTACTTGGTATATACCCAAAAGAACTGAAAGCAGTGACAGAAACAGACATTTGCACACCAATGTTCATAGCAGTATTATCACAATTGCCAGAAGATGGAAACAAGCCAAGTGCCCATCAACAGAAGAATGGATTAACAAAATGTAGCATATACATACAATGGAATATTATGCAGCAGTGAGACAAAATGACATCCTGACGCATATAACAGCATGGAAGAACCTTGAGAACATAATGCTGAGTGAAATAAGCTAGATACAAAAGGATAGATACTATATGATTTTGCTTTTAAGAGCTTGGTAAAGGGAAACTCAGAGGCTTATTAGAGTTTATTATATTATTATATAGAACATATGGGGACTTAAAGATACACAGAAGCTAAAGATGGGTGATCGGTTAGCTAATGAGGTTGAACATAAATGTAACAGAACGGACAGACGTGAAGGCAGTTCATTAGTGGGTCTATAAGTAATATTACCATATTGAAGGTGAACATAATTGAAAAGGGTTGCATAGAGCCATGTATCTCACCGATAAATGTTACAAATAAAAATAAGTTCTTGCATGAACTACTTCAAAGGTATGAATCTTAAACAAAGAGTAAATAATAGAGAGGTATGGACAAAAACCACTATTGCCGTTTGTGGTCTATATTTAACAGGAAGACATCAACAGCACCACAGCAATACTGAAGGTAAACAATTAGGGAGAAACAGAAAAGTTAAGGGGAGGTTTGGATTTTCTATTTGGTGAGGGTGTGTTTATCAATTATTTTTCTTTGGAGCAATGTAAATTGTCTAAATTCAGAGTGTTGATGATTGTACAACTAAATGAGGATAATGTGAGGTACGGATTGCTGACTGTGGACATTCTACAAGATGCCCAATGGAAGGAGGTGGCTGAAGGATACATCAACTGAGAAGCAGAATAGTGAATAGTGGTGTAAACATATGATGGAATATTCTGTGGCTACAGAAAGAAACAAAGTCATGAGGCATGCAACGAGGTAAAGGCACCTTGGGGACATTATGTGGCACAAAATAAGCCAGAAACAAAAGAGCAAATATTTGTATGGTCTCCTTTAGAAAATACTTATAAGAAAATTGGGACCTAATTTCAAGTTCTTATAGCAGTCACATTTAGTCTGGAACTATAAACATTATTTCTAGATTTTGAGATGCTGTGCTATAGATGTATCCCTGTAACTCTGGCTACCTGTGTGACACCTAAGACTCAGAGTTGGAGTTCTGCAGCTCTGAAAGTCAGCATTGCTACATACAACTATTAACGAAATCAAAAAAAGAGATCAGGCTTCAGTTGGAGATAAAAACAAAGCCAGTTGGGTCAGGACTAAGGTAAATCAGAATACAGGGTTAAGGAAGACATTGCCTTCATTTCAGAACTTCACCTCCTCTTTGAGACCAAAGGAAAAGACGTTTATTTTGTCTAGAACCTAAATTTCCTGTAGCACACATGATCTAACTCAACCTGTCCAGAAAGCTCATTTAAACAACCCAGAATGGAACCCAGAATGGAAATGAGAGCTTGTAATTCTGTATAGCTTAATGTAATACCCAGTACATACCAGAGTATGTTGAGCAGATAATTAAAAAGTACTGACAAAGTCCCTTGAGGAACAGAAGGAAAAATATGAAACTATTAAGCTTTACCACCAGGAAAACCCCTGATACTATCTCAAACATTAGGAACTCCCAAGTCAATAGGACAAGCCCTTGATCTTGTGGTTTGTTCTGCAGCAGAGAAGTTAAGTCTATCTATAGCTATGCCTAAGAGTTACTTACAGAAAACCTCTTTTATTGCTCAGATGTGGCCTCTCTTTGAGTTCAACTCTACAAGTTAAATCATAACTCTCCCCCACTGTGTGGCACATGCCATCCAGGGGTGAAACCTTCCTGGCAATGTGGTACATGACTCCCAGGGATGAGCCTGGCCCTGGCACCAAGGGTTTGGCATTGCCTTCCTGATGAAAAGGGAGAAAAGAAACATAATAAAATAAGGTATCAGTGGCTAAGAGAGCTGAAATAGTCAAGAGTCTATTCTGGAGGCTACTCTTATGTAAGCCTCAGCTAAATATTGCTAATTACCAGGGTTTGCCAAATGCCAACCAAAACCATTCCTATCAACCCTAAAGAACACCTATGGCTTTATCCAAGAGTCTACAAAAGTTTCACACACTAAGATTACTTTACAGAAACCTACAGCCTCCAGATGGGTTACTTGGCCATAAGTCCTGAAACCCAGAGAGGCCAGCCTCTTCAAAAACATCAATTAGTTCTATCCTCCTATTCCATATTATCGACACCTCTTTTCAACATGAAGAAAGTTAGAATGAGCATAGCCCAAATATGCCCCAAAATCTGAAGAAGGATCAAAAGAGAAGGAGTAGTTATAACAGAGAAGAGAGGATTTAACAAATGAGTATGACTGCTGAATCATTATATTGATATTTCTTTTAGTCTCCAGTGTCTTGGAGTAGCCAGAAGGAAAAACTAAAATTATGGAACTGTAACCCATACCAAACTGAAATCTGTTCTATAATTACTTGTTACAATGTACTTTGAAATTTGTTGCTTTTTTGTGTATATGTTATATTTCATGATAGAGCATGTTGGGGGAAAAAAAGCTTTTTAAAAGCATCTTTTTTTCTAACTTTTCTTCAACAAAGTGTCAGTTTTTATCAGAAGAACAATTTTCAAAATGAAAGCAAGGGTATGCTAAGTCATTATGGTAGCAAAGTTTAATCCATTGCCCATAATATTAACAACTTGGCTTTATCATAAACAGAATTCCAGAGTACCATTGAAAACTTACATTGACTTTATAGGAAAATTATAGTGTTAGGACAAAGAAGATATTTATTTTAACTTTATTGAAATAAATGTATGCATGACTTATAAAAAATTATTTCCTTAGTCTTTGCTCATCTTAACTCTATGTCATGGTCAGATTCATCTGTCAACATGGCCAGATGGTGGTACCTATTTGTCTGGTGAGCAAGTGCTGGCCTGTCTGTTGCTATGAGGATATTTCATAGAATTAAATCAGGATCACATTGGCTGCATCCACAGCTGATTCCATGTGTCATCAGCCAAGGGGAGTGTCTTCTTTAATGAATGATGCTTAATCTAATCACTGGAAGCCTTTTGAGGAGGATTCAGAAGAGACAGTCTCTCTTCCTGCTTTGGTTGGCAAGCCTCTCCTGTGGAGTTTGTCCAGATCCTCCATCGGAGTCATCAGCTTCACAGCCTGCCCTACGGATTTTGGACTCTATATTCCCATGGTTACGTTGAGACACTTCCATAAATTTTTATACCTACGGATATTTCCTGCTGATTCTGTTACCCTGGAGAACCCTAGCTAATATGCTCTACATTTCAAAACAAAATATCGTACAAATGTTCTAAGAAATGATCATTATGATGAATATACAACTATGTGATGATGTGGATTACTGATTGCATATGTAGAATGGAATGATCATATGGTAAGAATGTTTGTGTTTGTTGTTATGTTTAAAAAATTAAAAATTAATAAAAAACAAACAAAAAAACCACCAAAATATCATAAGTCTAACAAACAAGTTACAGTCACTTAGCTGCTAACTAAGATGCTCAGGAAGGGTTTTCATGAGAAACTAACCGGCTGTCATTACCAGCCAAGACTCACAAAGGAAAGCTGCAGTTCAGTAAAGAAGGACTACCTCGATTGCCACATTTCTAACATCCAACGTTCTTCAGTTGATTCCCCCAGCATTTTCATGGAGTAGTACGTAAAACAGTAATTCTCTTTTTCAGAAAAGATGAAACCAGAGGCACAGAAGAGTTACCCGGGGTCTTTGACCATCACTATTAATCAAAAATGCCACTGGGAGTTGGATGCCTCAACCCAGGACTTGTATGTTTGGGGGGGGGGGTCACTGGAGCTGGCACCATGCTGGGGTTCACACTAGTACTTTCTGCTACACTCACCCCAGTGCAGGGTTGGTGTATGCCCTGTGGCTTTCATGGAGCTGACACTGATATATGCATCCTAGAAGCAGCTGGTTCATGGTTGGTGAAAGCAGTCCAGTGTGCACCCTGTAGCTGCCTGAAGACTTGAAAGGAAAAGTAAGTGTATACTTTTGCCCTGGTTGCCATGGGGACAGAACCAAATTACTTACTTAGCCAGCAACCACTTGAATTGTCAGGCTGTGCTTAAAGTGGAGGGGATACAGACCTGAAACTGGTGCCTACCTCCCATGCCTGTGGAGTCAAGATCTGTTGTATTTATAAGCCACAACAAGTGATGCCAAGCACTGTAATACTTTCCCATGAGAGTGGTTGTATACTCAAAGAGAGGAGTTCTAAGGGGTATCAAAAATGTCCATGTACCCCAAAACTTGCAGTGAAACCCATTCATTGGCTTTCCATGAAAAGATAAGTATTCTTTGGTTATCAGTAGGTACTTTGATCTTTGACAGCTTTAACACAAATTAGGATGGCAATATATATACTCATTTATACATTATAATGAAAATTTTATAAAGAGTTCAATAAAATAAGAATTTTGACTATAAGATATAAAAGCATAATTTCGGTCTATGGTTTTACCATTTCACATGTTAAAGTAGCATTTCATTAGTTTTAATTGACTTTAAGGTCCATTAAAAAAATCAGATGGCAGAAAAATGCAGAACATTAGGTTTCAAGCCCCTTAAAAAATAAAAACATTTAAAATATTATCCATTTTAATTAAACTTTTTAATGGGTTGGTTCTAAGGCTTTGTGTTCTGAGTATTATTCTAGTTCTCCAGACTCACAGTTTAATAGCAAGTTCAAGGCAGACAACTTTAAAATTGATGAGCTTTCCTTAGTTGTATAATTACAAACTAAAATTGCTCTCAAGTACTTTTAGCAATAATGAGTCCCTAGACACTCAATAAATGTTAAGGCACCAGAATGACATGTTTATTTAGTCAAGAGGTAAATACTTATTGGTAACTATTTTCTATGGGTATAAGAACATTTTAAAACCAAGTGAAGTATTTGGGAAACTTCTTTCCCAGAATTTTAAATCACTACAGATCACTAAGTTGAGTTAGGTTCATTAATAGAACAAATGAACACTCTGGATAATCACAAGGACTACTGGTATATAAGACTTAGACCACAATGCAGACTCAGAGAAGAAAGACACCCAGATGTGTAAGAGCTGTGGCTATTCAGGAATGGATACAATTCTGTGGTAGGAGAAACACCAAAAGATGGCCGTAGAGGGAGGATCCTGGACGCAGGGAGGGACTATCCGTGCCCTCCACCAGCTTCATTTAATGTGTGGTTAGTATCTCCCAAAGAATTTGAGGACAGCCTACTCAGGGATCTTGCGGCAAGTATAGTTGACTTCATAATGGCAAGTATATGGAAAAATACAATTGAATTTATGTAAATTCACATTCTATCCAATTCTTCTATTTCCACTGTCAACTCTTAATTACAGCTGCAAATGGAGATAAGTTGTGGAGTAGAATTTCTAAAATGGTAACTCCCTTAAAACCCTTTCAGTTGCAAATATATTCAGATACACATGTTCTACTTTATACATAAATGTCCCCCAGTATTTAAGCCCCGAGCCTGACAAATAAAATATAGTCTCTAAATATTTGTTGAATGAATGAAAAGAAATTTAAAAATAGGCATTCATATTCACATATATTCTCTGACTATTCTTTTCTAAGCTTGAAACTACATTTTGATACCTAGAATCCAAGCAAGGGGAACAGTATTTAATCATTCAGTAATTGTTTATTGAGTGCAGATAACACTGTCCAAGGAAGGCAATACTGGGAAATACAGTCATGTACACAAGGAGAGATCTCTATGGGAAGAAAAGACCCAAAGACGTAAAAAAAAAAAAAAAAGATAGTTATATGAAGTTCCAAATGTATGACACCAGTCTATGTGCTTTATAGAATTTTAGAGGAGGAGCTAAGCCAAATAAGCAGCGGACCCTACAAAACATGCAAGTCTGACCACAGTTGCTTTCCTAGTGACAGCTTTCTAAAATGTAAATGCCTGATCTGATAGCCAATTAGAAAGACAGACACAGTTCTCTAACCTGTAAGAGGAGAGGACTTGCTTCTGGGGCTCACATAGGAGGAGAAATCATTCTCAAGTTTGCTGACCCTCCCACATGCGCATCTTGCCTCCCACCCAAAGCTCTGTTCTAGGCTTGCATGGTCTAGGCAGCTCTCCCCCAACAAGGCAGCACGTATGTAACATTCTCCTATGGTTCTCCAGGAGCAGAGACACTGGAGGTGCTCCCCAGACACACTGCTAATAAAGACAGAGTTTTATAAAACCTCTGAGAAATGTCAGGAGAGAAGCAGGAAGGAACACATTGTCTGTCTGAATAAAGGCAGACAGGAGACTCAAGCTCAGGGTTTGTCCATTTTCTCCCAGCCTGACCTGCCTAGTAAATTGGGGTAGAATACTGACTGCATTAAAAGTAAAATCTAAAGAGAATCTACAGAGAAGACACATCATTTTTCTACCAGAACAAGAAGATTACAGTTGAGAGGAAATAATACCATGAATAAACCCAGGATTAAGTCTTTACAGCATTCCCTGTTAACAATATAGAGAGGACACTAACACAAGCAGACAGGGATGCCCTAGATTGACTGATGAAATTAGAATCAGATCTGGCACTAGTTGTGTCCCCTTAGGCTAATCACTCGGCCTTCCTATTTGCTCATCTATAAACTGGGGATAACATACTTATATCGAAAGGACTTTTATGAAACTAAAGTCAGATAATTATGTGAATGAGCCTGATATATGAGTTACCCGTGCGGATTGCCGAGTCTGAGTCGGGCTCAGCAGGTGTGGCGAATGAAAATGGCAAGTGAGAAATAATAAACGTAGTATGGTCTTCCCTTTCCGTGGATAAATACCAAAAAGCCTTCTAGAGTTTTGGTTAACAGACTTCTGCACACACAAATAAAGCTAGGTCACTGAATTCTCAGATTAATGCCATAAAGTGACCTGATTCCACTACTACTTAAACCATAGCTGTGTGCTCATGAGCCAAAGGATAACAATTTAGCAAAGAGGCCTATAAAAAATTTATTTTCAGACACTGCCACCCAGCTAATACAAACATCAAAACCCACTTTACAAGATTTTACTGTGGGAAAATCTCTACCCTTTTCCCAGCATGTGCTTAGGCATCAGAAATGCAATTGATCTTTGTCCTCGAGGAAAAGCACTGCCTAGTAGGAATGATGGAGAGGAATGAAGAGATTATGGAGAAACTGTTGAGTAACTAGCAAAGGATTTATTTCATCAGGGAATTTTGCTGATCAGAAACATATTTCATATTTATAGCAGTGTTTCTCAAATTTTCTAGCTAGCCCTGAAAAGCATTTTAGACATTTTGTCTTTATCCAGGAGACTTTTAATTTTAATTAATCGTTCCAGCACTAGGCACAAATGGCCATGCCAACCATGAGGGGGTGAGGGGGGTGAGGGAGTGGGGGATGGGGGTAGTCATATGCAAAAGAATGGAGTATATGAGGAAGGTGAAACACAGTTGAGGCTTAGGCACAAAAATTTCTAGCCAACTTTTCCTCCTAAAAAAATAAATAAATAAAACAGAAACAGTACTTAAACACGTTCCCCTGAGTATAAAATCCACTCAAAGTAAAAGCCATTAAAAAGATGACAGAAAAACATCTAAAAAAGTAAGATGGTTCCCAACAAATGGCTCCCCAGAGGAGGGGCCATTCCTGATTCCCTCTGTCCTTGAGATATTCTGAACATAGCAAATTAATCTGTAATAAGTTCATCTTATATAGTGATATAAGGAAACAATAAATAATTCAGCCCAAAATTAAATGAGTATTGTCATGGCCAAGCAAGATGCTCTTTGTCCCATTAAAAGGAGAGCAAGAGCAGGGCTGCGGCCTGCCAGCAAACCCAAGGCCTTGGAGCAGAGGGTCTGTGGGGGTGCTGCTGGATTTCCCACCCGCCACCAATATCTTCCTCAGGAAGGATGAAAAAGGAAAGTTGACTCACCCATTCCTGAGGCCCAGAAAGTCTAAAGCCTCAACTTTCTCTCCAAATCTTATTTTCTTAAGAATAAGGCACTCCAGAGGCTGCCTTTCCTTCTGTAGCTAAAGGGGCAGTGGGCAGAGCCCCTGACCTGCCTCTGTTTGATGCCTTACATATAAGATTATGTCTTGGTGGCAGGATCCTGCCTAAGGAGTGTCTGCTATGGAAGTGAGAGCTCTTCTTCAAAAGCAAATAATAGCAGAGGCACATAGAAAAGCACTAGTAGAGCCAATTGCTTTTTAAATGCTCTTCACCTTTCAAGTTTGTCACAGTCTTAGTTCCTCTTTAAAAGAACATAATTATTACAAAGTTCTACTCTTTTGTTAAATTCTTTTTGATTATTAAGTGACAAAGGTAGGCCCAGCTGAGACGGGGACACCCAGGATGACCACAGCAGAACCTCAGCATTTCAAGGATTTTAACATTTCAAGGAGTCTTCCAGGCATGACTTAGAAATGAGTGCTCCCCAAACCACACAAGAAGATCTTCATGCTCTAGTGGAAAACTCAGACAACAGTGAACACAAAATGGGTCTAGACGAAAATGCAGCTTTAACTAGCTTTCTTCCTGAAAACTGGTGTAGACATGGCCTTGGTGTGAGCCAGGCCATCAGCCAGGTCGTGGGCTCCTCACCGCACTCTGGAGTGCCGTGTGCAGTGCTAGCCAACGAGCAAAACACCAACAGGTCAAAACAAATTTATAAACCAGGTAGGGCTGCCAGGAGTCATTTTAAATCCTGGGCCCCTAAATTACAAGTTCAGGAAGGGCTACCACATCCTTTGTGAACGGCAAAATAAAGATACTTCCAGGCAGACGCAGGTTGGGCTGGGCTCCAGGAGGCCTTGCATTATCTAGTTATGCGGAAGCAAATCTCAAGGCGCTGGCCAGAGAATCCAGCTGAACTGTTAGCCATAGTTAAGAGACTGATACTTATATTCTTTTCAGAATTCTGAGAGATTTTGCCTCTACAATTTCAGCAGATATAGACCTGCTTGTTGGGGACGTATGCCCCATAATGACTCGCCCTCCTCCGCCATCCCTGTTCCTTCACATTGCGACCTGGGGCTGCCTGCGGGTCCTCTGAGGGACGCCAGGGTCACTTCTGGAGCTGCTTCTCTGCCCTCCTCGCAGTAATGGTCATAGCAAAACGTGCTCCAAGCACTTTCCACAGGTTGGTACCATGCTCCTATCTAGTCCTAGCAATGGTCCCACGACCTGTGGTGAAGATTGAGGCCTGGGACCCAGCGGTATGTGTGCAGAAGTCCCTGTCTGGGCCCTCTCTGGCTGCGTGATTTTGAGCAAGCTGCTTGGCTGCCACCACTCACTCTCAGGTACCTCTGTCTTAGAGTGGTCATGAGAATTAAATGAGGTAATATACAAACAGAGCTCAGTGCAATACCTGGCATACACTCACAACTCAAAAATAGTTAGTCACATGTTGCCTCATTAATGTTAATCATGCTGTAATTTCTAGAATGGAAAGTACTTTGGGTCATGAAAGTTTAGTAAAGATACTATTCCCTTAAAAAAAAGTTAGTCATTTTTTTAATTACAGACAGGAAACTGAGGCTATTAGAGGTGATGTAATTTTTCCCAAGAAAGAGGAAGAATTGAGACCCTAACTTGACCCTCTCA
>PVIY010045008.1:0-19368 GCA_004026745.1 Myrmecophaga tridactyla | reverse complement strand
AGCCTCTCAAAATCCAGAAATAATAATCACCACTCGGGACTTAATGTGTCTGCTCGTAAAGCTTACAATCTAGGCCCCTGTTTTCTTATAAGCATTTTCTAAATGTGACCATACCATTGTTGTTCTTTTGTTTCTGGCTTATTTTGTCTCACCAAATGTCCCACATGCTCATTCACATTGTTGCATGCCTCATGACTTTATTCCTTTTTGTAGCACCACAACCTTTGTTCATAAGTATACACCATTGTTCGCCACTCTACTTCTCCGTCAGTGCATCCTTCAGCCACCTGCATTCATCAGGCATCATGTAGAGGCCCAAAGTCCACATCCATCAACATTCTCAATTTTAGATAATTTCATTGCTTCCAAGAGAAGGAAAACCAATAAACTCACCCTTGCCAAACAGGAAATCGAAACATCCTCTTAACTTTTGTCCCTCCCCCCATCATTTACCTCTGCCATTGCTATGGTAGTGCTGATGGTTTCCTTTTGAGCATAGCTCATAGCATGCAGTAGCAGTTTTCCCCCGGTACCCTGGACTTAAACACTCTTTGTATTTGAAGTAATTCTTGTGAGAACTAATTCATATTTCTAGTGTTAATCAGTGGAACACATAGGTCTATACAACCCCTTTCAATCTTGTTCATCTTCAATATGGTAATATTACTTATAGACCCACTAGAGAAGTACCTTTGCTCCTATCTGTTCCCTTATATTGGAATTCAACCTCATTAGCTAACAGTTCACCCATCTCTAGCTTCTATGTATCTCTAAGTCCCCTATACTATGTAATATAAGACTCTGATTATATCTTTATGCTGGTCATAAAAGTGGAATCATACAGTATCTATCCTTTTGTGTCTGGCTAACTTCACTCAGCATTATGTCCTCAAGGCTCATCCATCTTGTATATACTTAAGGGCATCATTCTGTCTTACTGCTTCATAATATTCCATCATATGTGTATACTACATTTTGTTGATCCACTCATCTGTTGATGGATATTTGGTTTGTTTCCATCTTTTGGCGATTGCGAATAATGCTACTATGAACATTGGCGTGCAAACATCTGTTTGTGTCATTGCTTTCGGCTCTTCTGGGTATATACCAAGTAGTGCTATTGCTTGGTCATAGGGCAATTCAGTACTTAGTTTCCTAAGGGACAGCCAAACAGTCTTCCACCGTGGCTGCACCATTATATATTTGTATCAGCAGTGCATAAGTGCCCCAGTTTCTCTATACCCTCTCCAACATTTATAGTTTCCTGTTTGTTTAATGGGCAGTCATTCTTATAGGTGTGAGGTGGTATTTCATTGTAGTCTTGATCTGCATTTCCCTTATAACCAATGAAAATGAGCATCTCTTCATGTGCTTTTGAGCCATCTATATTTGCTCTTCAGAAAAATGCCTATTCATATCTTTAGCCCATTTTATCATTGGGTTGTTTGCTCTTTTGTTGTTGAGTTGTATGATTTCTTTGTATATACAGGATATCAAACCTTTGTCTGATATGTGATTTCCAAATATTTTCTCCCATTGAGTTGGCTGCCTCTTCACCTTTTTGACAAAGTCTTTTGAAGTGCAGGAGCATTTGATTTTGAGGTGTTCCCAGTTATCTATTTTTTCTTTTGTGACTTGTGCTTTGGGTGTAAAGTTTAGGAAGCTACCTCCTGTTTCTAGGTCTTGAAGATGTTTCCCTACATTTTCTTCTAAAAGCTTTATGGTGCTAGTTCTTATATTTAGGTGTTTGATCCACTTTGAGTTAATTTTTGTGTAGGGTGTAAGATAGAGGTCCTTGTTCATTGTTTTGGCTATTGATATCCAGTTCTTCCATGCCCCATTATTGAAAAGACTACTTTGTTCCAGTTCAGAGGATTTGGGGGCCTTGTCAAAAATGACCTGAACGTAGATTTGGTGGTCTATTTCTGCACTCTCAATTTGATTCCATTGGTCAATGCTTCTATCTTTGTGTCAGTACTATGCTGTTTTGACCACTGTGGCTTTATAACAGGTTGTAAAGTTAGGGAGTCTTAATCCTTCCACTTCATTCTTCTTTTTTAGGATGCTTTTAGCTATTTGGGTTTTTTTTCCCTTCCAGATGAATTTTATAATTAGCTTTTCCAAATCTTCAAAGTAGGTTGTTGGGATTTTGGTTGGTACTGTGTTGAATCTGTAGATCAATTTGGGGAGAATTGACATCTTAACTATATTTAGCCTTCCTATCCATGAGCAGGGAATGTCTTCCTACCTTTTTAGATCTCCTTTGATTTTTTTTTTTTTAGCAATGTTAAATAGTTTTCTGTATACAAGTCCATTATGTCCCTAGTTAAGTTCATTCCTAAATACTGGATTCTTTTAGTTGCTATTTTGAATGGAATTTTTTCCTTAACTGACTCTTCAGCTAGATCATTGCTTGTGTGTAGAAATGTTACTGACTTTTGCACATTAATTTTATATCCCACCATCTTGCTGAAATTGTTTATTAGCTCAAGTAACTTTGCTGTAGATTTCTCAGGATCTTCCCAGTATCATATCATCTGCAAATAATAAGAGTTTTATTTCTTCCTTTCCAATTTGGATGCCTTTTATTTCTTTGTGCAGGCTAATTGCTCTCGCTAGAACTTCTAGCACAATGTTGAATAATAGTGGTGACAGTGGGCATCCTTGTCTTGTTCTGATCTCAGGGGGAAAGCTTTCAGTCTCTCTCCATTAAGTACAATGCTGGCTATCTGTTTTTCATATGTACCCTTTATCATATTGAGGTAGTTACCTTTGATTCCTATCTTTTGGAGTGTTTTTATAAGAAAAGGATGCTGAATTTTGTCGAATGCTTTTTCAGCATCAATAGAGATGATCATGTGATTTTTCCCTTTCAATTTGTTAATGTGCTGTATTATCAATTGATTTTCTTGAACCATCCTTGCATTTCTGGTATAAACCCCACTTGGTCATGGTGTATAATTCTTTTAAGATGTTGTTGGATCGATTTGCTAATATTTTATTGAGAATTTTTGCATCTACGTTCATTAGGGAGATTGGCCTGTAGTTTTCCTTTCTTATAGCATCTTTTTCTGGTTTTGGTATTAAGATGATATTAGCTTCATAAAATGAGTTAGGTAGAGTTCCTTTTTCCTCAATTTGTTGGAAAATTTGAGCAGAATTGGTGTTAGTTCTTTCTGGAACATTTGATAAAATTCCCCTGAGAAGCCGTCTGGCCCTGGGCTTTTCTATGTAGGAAGATTTTTGATGACTGATTGAATCTCTTTACTTTTGATTGGTTTGTGGGATCATCTATTTCTTCCTGCGTCAGTGTAGCTCATTTGTGTGTCCCCAGGAATTTGTCCATTTTATCTAAGTTGTCTAGTTTGTTGGTGTTCATAGTGTCCTCTTATGATTTTTTTTTATTTCTTCAGGGTTGTGATAATGCACACCTTCTCATTTCTGATTTTGTTTATTTGCATACTCTCTCTTTTTTCTTTGTCAGTCTTGCTAGTGGACCATCAACTTTATTGATTTTCAAAGAACCAACTTTTGGTTTTACTGATTCTTTCTATTGTTCTTTTTTTCTCCCGTTCATTTATCTCTGCTTTGTTATTTCTCTTCTTCTATTTGCTTTAGAGTTAGTTTGTTATTCTCTCTCAAGTTCCTCCAGGTGTGCTGTTAAGTCCTCGATTTTTGCTTTTTCTTGTTTTTTAATGTATGTATTTAGGGCAATAAATTTCTCTCTCAGGACAGCCTTTGACACATCTCATAAGTTCTGATAAGTTGTATTCTCATTTTCATTCATCTCCAGATAGTTTCTGATTTCTCTAGTAATTTCTTCTTTGACCCACTGTTTATTTAAAAGCGTGTTATTTAATCTCCATATATATTTGTGAAAGTTCACGTTCTTTGGTGGTTATTGGGATCCAGCTTCATCCCATTGTGATCAGAGAAAGTTCTTTGAATAATTTCAATGTTTTTAAATGTTAAAGACCTGTTTTGTGCCCCAGCATATGATTTATTCTGGAGACAGTGAAGAATTTGTATCCTTGTGCTTTGGGTGCAGTGAGCTATATATGTCTGTTAGGTCTAATTCATTTATCAATTTATTTAACTTCTCTATTTCCTTGTTGATCTTCTGTCTGGTTGTTCTATCTATAGAGGAGAGTGTTGTATTGAAGTCTCCTACTATTTTGCTGAAACATTTATTGCTCCCTCAGTTTTACCAATGTCTATCTCATGTACTTCAGAGCTCCTTGATTGGGAACATAAACATTTATGGTTGTTACATATTCTTGGTGAATTGACCCTTTAATTAGTATATAGTGTCCTTCTTTGTCTCTTATGATGTCTTTACATTTAAGGTCTATTTTGTCTGACATTAATAGAGTGTCTCCTGCCTTCTTTTGGTTACAACTTGCATGGGAAATCTTTTGCCATCCTTTCACTTTCAATCTATTTGTATCCTTGTGTCTAAAATGAGTCTCTTGTAAGCATCATATAGCTGAATTATGTTTCTTAATCCATTTTGACAAACTGTACCTTTTAATTGGTAAGTTTAGTCTGGTAACATTCAAAGTTAGTACTGAAAAGGTCTTTCTTTTTTTAATTTTTAAATTTTTTTATTGTAAAATATAATGTAAATACAAAGCAAAGAAAGAAAAGAGCAATAATTTTTTCATCACATAGTTGTATATCATCATCATGATCATTTCTTAGAACATTTGCATCAATTCAGAAAAAGAAATAAAAAGATAACAGAAAAAAAATCATGCATACCATACTCCTTACCCCTCCCTTTCATTGATCACTAGCATTTCAATCTACTAAATTTATTTTAACATTTGTGCCCCCTATTATTTATCTGTTTTTAATCCATATGTTTTCCTCATCTGTCCATAAGGTAGATAAAAGAAGCACCAGACACAAGGTTTTCACAATCATACAGTCACATTGTGAAAGCTATATCATTATACAATCATCTTCAAGAAACGTGGCTATTGGAACACAGCTCTACATTTTCAGGTCCAGCCTTTCTATTATGCCTTAACCAAAAAGGTGATATCTATTTAATGCACAAGAATAACCTCCAGGATAACCTCTCCACTCTGTTTAGAATCTCTCAGCCACTGACACTTTATTTTGTCTCATTTCTCTCTTCCCATTTTCGGTCAAGAAGGTTTTCTCAATGCCTTGGTGCTGAGTCCTAGCTCATTGTAGGATTTCTGTTCCACATTGCCAGGAAGGTCCGCACCCCTGGAAATCATCTCCCATGTAGAGAGGGGGAGGGTTGTGAGTTTACTTGTCATGTTGACTGAGAGAGATTGGCCACATCTAAGCAACAAAAGAGGTGCTCTTGGGGGTGACTCTTAGGCCTAATTTTAAGTAGGCTTAGTCTTTCCTTTGTGGGATTAAGTTTCATATGAACAAACCCCAAGATTGGGGCTCAGCCTATTGCTTTGGTTGTCCCTACTGCTTATGAGAATATCAAGAATTCTCCACTTGGGGAAGTTGAATTTTCCCCCTTTCTCACCATTCCCCCAAAGGGACTTTGCAAATACTTTTTTATTCACTGTTCAAATCCTTCTGGGATTTATCAAGGCATCGCTCTGGACAAACCTACAAAATCTCATGCCATGTACTTAAGGTGTTCAATTAAGCTGTCCACATAAGTTATATTAGGAAATGCACTAGTCAAAATATAAATTTTGTACCAAACAAGCATTTTTTGCTTTAGTTTCACACATAAGTTAAATTTTTAAAATATTATTTACCATCTATTTTCAACACCCTGCATTATTGACATTCCTTTGTTCTTCCTCATGCAAAACATTTGAAAATTTGTACATTTAGTCACTATCATTATACACTCTAGGCATTTCTGAATTATACCATTTCAGTCTTTATCGTATATCTTTCCTTCTGATTTCATTTGTTCCCCCAGGCCTCCTCACTCTATCATTCTCACATTCAGCTTCATTCAGTATTCTAACATTATTGTATTACAGTTAGGTAGTATTGTGTTATCCATTTCTGAATTTTTACAATTGCTGTGGTATATAATACGATGGAATATTATGCAGCTGTAAGACAGAATAAAGTTATGAAGTATGTAACAACATGGATGGACCTTAAGGACATTATGCTGAGTGAGATTAGCCAGAAACAAAAGGACAAATACTATATGGTCTCACTGATATGTACTAACATTAATGAATGAACTTGGATAATTTCAGTTAAGAACAGAGGTCATCAGGAGATAGAAATAGGGTAGATATTGGGTAATTGGAACTGAAGGGATACAGATTGTGCAACAGAAAAGGTATTTCTCAATTCCACCATCTTATCTTTTTATTTGTCAGATCTATATATTCTTTTCTTTCTTTCTCTTTGTATTCTTTAAGTTACCCTTAGTGGTACTCTTCAATTCTGTGGCCTTCTCTAGACCTCTCTCTCATGTCTTTTTTTTTTTTTTCAGCCAGCGGAACTCCTTTTCTTGTAGGGCTGGTCTCTTGTTGACAAATTCTTTCAGGAATTCTTTGTGAAAACTTTAATCTCTCTCAATTTTGAATGACAGTTTGGCTGGGTGTAGAATTCTTGGCTGGAAGTCTTTCTCTTTCAGGATCTTGAATATATCATACCACTGCCTTCTCACCTTCAGGGTGCTAGTTGAGTAGTCTGAACTCAGTTTGGTTTCCCTTGTATGTAGTAGATTGTTTTTCTCTTGCCACTCTCAGGATTATCTGCTTCTCTTCAAAATTTGACAGACTGATTAGTCTGTGCCTCGGGGAAGGCCTATTTGGATTTATTCTGTGTGGAGTTGTTTGGCTTCTTTGACTTTATATTTATGTCCTTTAAGAGGGTTGGAAAGTTTCCCCCATTATATCCTCAACTACTCCTAGCCCTTTACTCCTCTCTTCCCCTTCTGGGATACCAATGATTCTTATATTTGTGTGCTTTGTTTTGTCTATCATTTCCCTAAGTTCTGATTCAATTTTTCCATCTTTTTTGGCCATTTGTTGCTTTGAGTCTTCAAAGTCAATTATCCTGTCCTCTATATCACTTATTCTTTCTTCTGTCTCTTCAGTCTGGTGTTGTGTACCTCTAGAAGGTTTTTTATTTGGTCAACAGAGTCTTTAATCTCTGTGATATCTGCTATTTTTCTATTTATTCTTTCAAATTCCTCTTTATGCTCTTTTACTGTTCTTGATCTCCTTTATATCATTTGCTATCCCACTTATTTTATTAAGTGGTTGTTATGAACATCTTTGATTAGTTCCAATATCTGTGTCTTCTCTGGTGTTTTAATTTGGTCATTAGGCAGGGCTATATCTGTCTGCATTGTGATATGCTTAGTGATCTTCTGCTGTCTTCATGGCATGTAAATATCTTGATTGATTTACTTTGGGAGTTGATTTCTTTCAGTAGTCTAAGGCCTTGTGTTTGTGGGATGGTTGCACAGCAGGGAGCAGGGTATGGGGTAGGGCACTCAGTGCAGTGATTTGTTTTAGGGCAGGTATAGCCACAGGTCAGGGATGTTACGCTAATGCTTGTGAGCATGGGTACCCAGCGGCCAGGGAGGATGTAGCTGTGTGCATGCACCTATCTGAGTGGTGTAACCCTGGTGTGTACTGGTCTAAGGCATGGGGCCTTTTGTGCACATGCATACAGCTATGGTATCAGGTCGGCTTTATGCCTTCGTGGATTGAGGGGCAGATGTGACCTGGCTGCACAGTTCAGCACTTTCTCAGAGCTGGGAAGTGTGGCTGAGGGCCGTGCACATGTGTGGTTCTAGGACTGCTGTAAAGTGCGGTTCCCAGAGCTGAATGACGTGATTGGGGGCCTGTACGCATGCATGGGCCTTAAACATCAGTTTAAGTACCATAAACTGATGTGCAGAGCTCAGGGGAGGGTGGAGTGAGGCTGTGTGATACTATGGGCAGAGAGGCAGGTGTAGCTAGGTATGGAGGTTAGTACCTGCAGCCTTTATGCACTGGCACCTATATTAATATAGCTACTCCTTCTCCTGCAGGGAACTGGGAGGAGGAGGTAGTGCTTGGGAGGGGTACAGGAGAGGTAGGTTGGGCTGTACTTTGGATGGGGGTTTGGGCAGGTATGTGCACTGGGGGCAGGTGGGGTTGGGGTGCCTGGAGCATGGGGAATGGGAGTGGTGACGGGGTTCAGGTGTGTGGGTTGTGGGGTGAGTTGCCAGTCATGGGGCTGCACTGGTGAGTGTAGTGTGCCCAAGGAATGTGGCCTGGCTTACTTCCTAGTCCCTGGCTCCATCCATGTACTCCCACAGGCTCCATGCCAGACTCCTGCCCTCTGCCTCTCAGTTCCTTGGCCTCTGCAAGCAGGGCCTCTTCATGTGGTGCAGAAGGCTCTCCCAGGTCAGCTGCACTCCCAAATCACCACCTCAGTTGCCCTCCTGTCCCTTCTCTAACTTTTCTGTGGATTAGGGCTGAGCTCAAGCTACTCTATTTGGCCATCTTCCTGGAAGTCTTTTCATGTGCTTTTTAACACTTGTATTTCATTTTTGGAAAAGTGTCTATTTATGTCATCTGCACATTTTTAAATTGAGTTTTTGGTCTTTTTATTGTTGAGTTGTAGAATTTATTTATATATTCTGGATATTAAACCATTATCAGATATATGGTTTCCAAATATTTTCTTCCACAAAGTAGGCTGCCTTTTCACTGTTTTGACAAAGTACTTTGATGCACAAAAGTATTTAATTTTGAAAATGTCCTATTTAATTTTGTCTTTCCTATTTGTGGTTTAGGTATAAAATCTAAGTAACAATTGCCTACCACAAGATCATGAAGATGGTTCCCTACATTTTTCTTCTAGGAGTTTTATGATCCTGGCTCTTATATTTAGGTCTTTGAGTTAATGTTTGTATAAGGTATGAGATAGAGATTCTTTTTCATTTTTTTGAATATGGATATCCATTTGTTGAAGAGATTGTTTTATCCCGATTAAGTGGACTTGGCAGCTTTGTAAAAAAAACTCATTGGGCCATAAATGTCAGTGAGAGTCTATTTCTGAACTCTCAATTTGATTGCATTGACCAATATATCTGTCTATGTTAGTACCATGCTTTTTAGATTACTGTAGTTTTGTAATGTGCTCTAAGTCAGGAAGTGTAAGTGCATTGGTTTGTTAAAGCTGTCAGTTTGTGGGTGGCTGCCGTGGCTCAGCAGGCAGAGCTCCGACCTGCCATGCTCGAGGTCTGGAGTTCGATCCCTGGTGCCTCCTGCCCATATGCAAATTAAAAAAAAGCTGTCAGTTTGCAATACACCAGGGATGGAATGCTTTTAAAAAGGGAATTTATTAACTTGCAAGTTTATAGTTTTAAGGCTATGAAAATGTCCAAGCTAAGGCATCCCAAAAGACACCTTGACTCAAGAAAGGGATGATGACTTTTGGGGTTTCTCTCTCATCTGAAAAGGCACATGGCAAGATCTGATAGCTTTCTCTCCCAGCTTCTTCACATGTCTTCCCTGGGGGCATTCTTTCTTCATCTCCAAAGGTCTCTGGCAGTGTGGGCTCTGAAGATTTTTTCAGAATGGTTCCCTCTTAAATAACTCTAGTTATCAACCCCTCCTTGAATGGGTGGAGATACATCTCCATGGAAACACTTAATCAAAAGATCCGACCCAGCAATATAGATTTAGGATTAAAGAAGATGACTTTTCTGGGGTACACAACAGTTTCAAACTGGCACAATAAGTCCTTCAACTTTGTTCTTCTTTTTCAAGATGTTTTTGAGAATTTAGAGTCCCTTAATTTTTCATATATGTTTGATAATTGGCTTTTCCATTTTTGCAAAGTAGTCTGTTGGAATTTGATTGGAATCACCTTGATTCTGTAAATCTGTTTGGATAGAATTGACATCTTAGCAATATTTAGTCTTCCAAACCATGAACACAGAATATCCTTCCATTTATTTAGCTCTTCTTTGATTTATTTTAGCAATGATTTGTAATCATTGTTTTCTGTGATCAAATCCTTTACATCCTTGATTAAGTTTATTCCTAGATATTTGATTCTTTTAGTTGCTATTGTAAATGGAATTTTTCCTTGATATGTTCCTCAGATTGTTGGTTACTAGTATATAGAAGTGTTACTGATGTTTGCACGTTGATCATGTATCCCACTACTTAGCTGAACTTGTCTATTATCTTTGTTGTATATTATCTTTATTGTAAATTTTGAGGCCTTTCTATATATAGGATCATGTCCTCTGCAAATAGTGAACATTTTATTTATTCTTTTCCAATTTGTATGGCTTTTATTTCTTTTTCTTGCCTAACTGCTCTAGCTAGAATTCTAGTACTTACAGTGGGCATGCTTGTCTTGTTCTATATCTTAGACATAAAGCTTTCAGTCTTAACTATCAAGTATAATAGAAGTATTCTTCTATTATATCACATATATAGAAAAGATTTTAACAAGAAAGATTGCTGGATTTTGTTAAATGCTTTTTCTGCATCAACTGAAATGATCATACATTTTCCCCCTTTATTTGTTGATATGGTGTGCTGGTTTGAAAGGATGTATGGATCCTAGAAAAGCCATGTTTTAATCAAAATCCCATTTCATAAAGGCAAAATAATCCCTATTCAATACTGTATGTTTGAAACTGTAATCAGATCATCTCCCTGGAGATGTGATTTAATCAAGAGTGGTTGTTAAACTGGATTAGGTGATGACATGTCTCCACCCATCTGGGTGGGTCTTGATAAGTTTCTGGAATCCTATAAAAGGGGAAACATTTTGGAGAATGAAGGAGATTCAGAGAGAGCAGAGAATGCTGCAGCACCACGAAGCAGAGAGTCCACCAGCCAGAACTTGGGAGATGAAGAAGGGAAATGCCTCCCAGGGAACTTCATGAAACAGGAAACCAGGAGAGGAAGCTAGCAGATGACCCCATGTTCACCATGTGCCTTTCCAGATGAGAGAGAAACTCTGACTGTGTTTGCTATGTGCCCTTCCACTTTGAGAGAGAAACCCCGAACTTCATTGGCCTTCTTGAATCAAGGTATCGTTCCCTGGATGCCAGTGATTGGACATTTCTATAGACTTGTTTAATTGGGACATTTTCTCGGCCTTAGAACTGTGAACTAGGAACTTATTAAATTCCCCTTTTTAAAAGCCATTCTGTTTCTGGTATATTGCATTCTGGCAGCTAGCAAACTAGAACATATGGTATCTTACATTAATTTATTTTCTTTTGTTGAACCATCCTTGCATACCAAGGATAAAATGCACTTGATCATGGTGAATAATTGTTTTAATGTGCTGTTGGATTCTTTGACACTTGGTGTAAATTATTCTCAAGGTTTAGAAATTTCCATGTTTAACTGATCAGATTCTCTTAACTCTTCTTCATCTGATTTATGGTACAGTTTTTGAGATTGCACTATTTGTGCAATTGTTTCACCCCTTGGAGAAATCTTCCTTTCCCCTCTTCCTTCTCCAGGAATCATAAACTGTTCTGTTTGTTTTTGTTTTGCCTCTATAGTTTTGATTTTTAACTCTCCTTTTCATGGCCCCTAGCTGCTTTGGCAGGATGACATATTCTGAGATGATGGTCACCCTGGATAGGGCTTTCCCATGTCAGTATTTTCCAGCAAAGCAGGGCCAGGGAACCAGAAACTGGATGGAGACCTGTTCCAAAGATCCCTGGGGAGAGGTTCAGGTGAGACACCTAAAAGCCTTTTTGAAGGATTCCTGAAGCTGCAATCTCCTGGCCTGCCCAGCTAATAGGGTTCTTCAGCAAATTGTACCCCATAACCCTAATGAGGCCCTGCAGCTTTAAACCTCCACTGCCTTCATGCCTGTGAAGGTAGGGTTGAAATAATGGCCATGGTGTCCCCTGTCTGGGGCAGGCCAAAACAGCAGTTCAGAGCCAGGACCCAGTGATTTAAATTTGTTGATCAAAGGCAATGCTTAGCATTTGCCCATCCCCCTCCATTCATGGGAAAAGGGCTTCCACATCCCTTTCTTTTCTCTCTCTCTCTTTTTAATTATAAGTATTTTTATGGACAAATCTTTACACACATACAGTCCATAAATGGTATATAATCAGATATCACAGTATCATTACATAATTGTGTATTCATCACTATGATCACTTTTAGAACTTTTGCATCACTCCAGAAAAAGAAATAAAAAGAAAAAACTCACACATTCCAATCCCCGTACCCCTTCCTCTTATTGATCACTAGTATTGCAATCTTTCCAAGTTACTTTACCCCTTAACCCCCCATTATTGATTTTTTATCCGTATGTTTTTACTCATCTGCCCATACCCTAGATAAAAGAAACATCAGACACAAGGCTTTCATAATCACACAGTTACATTGTAAAAGTTATATCATTACACAATCATCTGCAAGAATCATGGCTACTGGAACACAAGCTCAACAGTTTCAGGTACTTCCCTCCAGCCACTCCAATACACCATAATCTAAAAAGGGATATCTATATAATTCATAAGAATAGCATCCAGGATAACCTCTCTACTCTGTTTGAAATCTCTTAGCCGCTGAAAATTTATTTGTTTCATTTCCCTATTCTCCCTTTTGGTCAAGAAGGTGTTCTCAATCCCATGATGCTGGGTCCCAGTGAATCCCCAGAGTTCTGTTCCATGCTGCCAGGGAGTCATGTCCCACATTGCAGGAAGGAAAGTGAGTTCACCTGCCAAGTTGGCATAGAGAGAGAGAGAGGCCATATTAGAGCAACAAAAGAGGTTCTCTGGGGGGGTGACTCCTAAGCACAATTTTAAGTAGGCCTAGCCTATCCTTTGCAGGAATAAGTTTCATAGTGGCAAACCCCAAGATCGAGGACTCAGCATATGGAATTTGTTGTGCCCACTGTTTGTGAGAACATCAGAAATTCTCCAAATGGGGACGTTAAATATTTTCTCCTTTCTCCCAAGTCCCCCAAGGGGACTTTGCAAGTACTTCTTTATTCACTGCCTGCATTACTCTGGGATATATAGGGGTATCACACTAACCTGGACAAATAACAAGGTCTCATGCCCTCTTCAAGATTCCATGTACTTATGTGTTCAACTAAACTGACCATACAAGTTAAATTAGGTAATGCACTACCCAAAATATAAATTTTGCACCAAATAAACATCTCTCCCTTTGGTCTCATGGATGTTGAATACGGCTGATATCATCCTTTACCCTGTATTCTGATCTACCCCAGTCCTAACCAAATCAGCCTTATTAATATCTCTAGTCAAAGTCTGATCCCTTTTACAACTTTTTAAACAGTTCCTATATGGGGTACTGCTGACTTTCATAGCTTCAGAGCTCTAACTCTGAGTCCCAGGTATCACATAAATACCCAAAGTTTCTGGGAATGACCAGGTTATATACAAACAGCTCAGTTTCTCAGAATTTAGAAATAACAGTGGCAACTCCTGAATATATGTGACTGCTGTAAGAGCTTAAAATCCAGGGCCCTTTACAGTAGGCCCCAACCTGATAACCTATGCTCTCCACTTCAGGTCACTGAGGTGTTATATTATAATTAGTCCATATGAATAAGACATGATAATATTTGTCTTTTTGTTTCCGATATTTTATTCAACATATAGTCCTTAAGTTTCATTCACTTAGTTGCATGACTCACAACTTCATTCCTTCTTGTGGCCACTCACTAGTCCATTGTGTGTATACACTACAGTTCCCCTTTCCATTCCTCAGTCATTCTACCCTTAAGCCACCGCCATCCATTGTCAATCATGAACACTGCCACCATAAACACAATGCAAATGTTCATTCTTGTCCCCACACTCAGTTTCTCCAGGTATATACTGAGCACCGGAGTTGCAGGGTCTTATGGTAACCCCATCCCTAGCCTCCTGTGAACCTCCACACTGCCCTCCAAGGGGCTGTACCTCTCAGTTTCCTTACCAACAGTGAATAGGTACATTTCATTCTCTGTTTTTTCTCTAGCACTTGTTTCTCTCTGTTCATTTTTAAACAGTTTTATCCACACATCATACAATCTAAACTAAGTAAATAGTCACCATAATCTATCTGAAGACATTTCCATTTCTTCTACAAAGAATCCATACACCTCCTCCATGCTGCCCACCTGTTGACCTTTAGTTTTGGCATAATGCCTTGGTGATATCCAGTGGAAGCATATTACAATGTTACTGTTGATGTTAGACCCTCACTTGCATTGATTGTACTTTTCCTGTGTATCATCCATTTTCAACACCTTGCAATGTTGACATTCATTTGTTCTCTCTCATGCAAAAACAGTTTTTTATTTGTACATTTAGTCACCATCGTTATCCACTGTAGATATTCCTAAATTATACTCTCTGTCTTTATCCTCCATCTTTCATTTTGGTTTCATACATGCACCCAGCCCTCCTCCCTCAATCATACACACATTCAGCTTCATTCAGTGTACTTATATTATTGTGCTACAGTCAGCCCTGTTGCATAATCTGTATTCTTTCAGCACAAAATGCCTAATCTCTACCCTATTTCTATCTCCTGATAACCAGTGTTCTTAACTTCAACTCTCAAAGTTCACTCATTAATATTAGTGAGAACATAAAGTATTTTCCTTTTGTTTTTGGCTAATTTCGTGCAGCATAATGTGTTCAAGGTTCATCCATGTTATTACATGCTTCATGACTTTATTCCGTTTTACAGCTGCATAGCATTCCATCATATGTATACACCACAGCTTGTTTAGCCACTCTTCTGTTGATGGATATTTAGGCTGTTTCCATTTCTTGGCAATTGTAAATAATGCTGCTATAACCATCAGTGTGCAAATGTCTGTTTGTGTCCTTGCTTTCAATTCCTCTGAATATATACCTAGTAATGGGATTGCTGGATCATGTGGCAATTCTATATTTAGTTTCCTAAAGAACCACCAGGCTGCCTTCCAGAGCAGTTGTAGCATTTTACAATCACACCAACAGTAAATAAGTGTGACTCTCTCTCCACCTCCTCTCCAGCACTTGTCGTTTTTTGTTTTTGTTTTTTAAATAATGGCCATTCTAATGGGTGTCAGATGATATCTCATAGTGATTTTGATTTGCAGTTCCCTAACAGCCAGTGAAGTTGAACATCTTTTCATGTGCCTTTTAGCCATTTGTATTTCCTCTTCTGAGAAGTGCCTGTTCACGTCTTTTGCTCACTTTTTAATTGTTTTTTTTTTTGTCTTTTTCTAGTTGAGTTGAATCTCTTTATATATTCTGGAAACTGAAACCTTACCTGATATGTGGTTTCCAAATATTGTCTCTCATTGCATAGGCCACCTTTCTACTTTTCTGACAGAGTTCTTGGATGCACAAAAGTGTTCAATTTTTGAGGAATCCCATTTATCTATTTATTGTCTCAATGCCTGTGTTTTGGGTGTAAGGTCTAGGTAACTGCCTCATATTACAGGATTCATAAGATGTTTCCCTACATTTTCTTCTAAAAGTTTTATGGTCTTAGCTTTTATGTCTAGATCTTTGATCCATTTTTGAATTAATTTTTGTATATGGTGTGAGATATGAATCCTCATTCATTATTTTGCATATGGATATCCAGTTCTCCAAACACCATTTATTGAAGAGGCTGCTCTGTCCCAGGTGAGTTGGCTTGACTGCCTTATCAAAGATCAATTTCCATAGATGAGAGGGTCTATATCTGAACATTCCATTTGATTCCATTGGTCAGTATATCTATCTTTATGCCAGTATCATGCTGTTTTGGCCACTGTCGCTTCATAATATGCTTAAAAGTCAGGTTCTATGAGACTTTCCACTTCACTTTTCTTTCTCAAGGTGTTTTTAGCTACTTGGGGCACCCTGCCCTTTCAAATAAATTTGTCTATTGGTTTTTCTATTTCTGCAAAGTAAATTGTTGGTATTTTAATTGGTATTGCATTGAAACAATGAATCAATTTGGGTAGAATTGACATCTTAACTATATTAGTCTTCCGATCCATTAACACAGTATGTCCCTCCATTTATTTAGGTCTTCCATGATTTCTTTCAGCAATTCGTTGTAGTTTTCTGTGTATAGGTTTTTTGTATCCTTAGTTAAACTTATTCCTAAGTATTCGATTCTTTTGGTTGCTATGGTAAATGGAATTTTTTTTCTTGATTTCCACCTCAGTTTGCTCATTACTAGTGTATAGAAACACTACTGATTTTTTTGTGTTGATCTTGTACCCTGCCACATTGCTGTATTCATTTATTAGCTCTAGTAGCTTTGCTGTAGATTTTTCGGGATTTTTGATATATATAGTATGTTATCTGCAAACAGTAACAGTTTTACTTCTTCATTTCCAATTCGAATGCCTTTTATTTCTTTTCCTTGTATAATTGTTCAGGCTAGAATTTCCAGCACAATGTTGAATAACAATGGTGACAGGGGGCTTCCTTATCTTGTTCCTGATCTTAGAGGGATGCTTTCACTCTTTCCCCATTGAGGATGATGTTAGCTGTGGTTTTTTCATATATTCCCTTTATCACATTGAGAAGGTTCCCTTCTATTCCTATCTTTTGAAATGTTTTCATAAAAAAAGGATTTTGAATTTTGTCAAATGCCTTTTTTGCATCAATTGAGATGATCATGTGGATTTTCCACTTTGATGTGTTGAAATGGTGTTATTATTTTAATTGATTTTCTTATGTTGAACCAGCCTTGCATACCTGGAATTAATCCCACTTGTCATGGTGTATAATTCTTTTAATGTGCTGCTGGATTTGATTTGCAAGTGTTTTTGTTGAAGAATTTTGCATCTATATTCATTAAAGAGATTGGTCCATAATTTTCTTTCCTTGTATTATCTTTTCTTTCCTTGGTATTAGGGTGATGTTGGCCTCATAGAATGGGTTAAGTAACTTTCCTTCCTCCAGTTTTTTTGAAAAGTTTGAGCAGGTTTGACACTAATTTTTTCTTGATTCCTTGGTAGAATTCACATGTGAAGCCATCTGGTCTTGGACTTTTCTTTTTTGGACTTCCTGATGACTGATTTAATCTCTTAACTTGTGATTGGTTTGTTGAGGTTGTCTATTTCTTTTTGAGTCAGTGTTGCTTGTTTCTGCCTTTCTAGGAAGTTATCCATTTCATCTACATTGTCTAGTTTATTAGTGTGTAGTTGCTCATAGCCTTCTCTCATTTTATTTCTGCAGGATCAGTGGCTATGTCTCCTGTTCCATTTCTGATTTTATTTATTTGCATCCTCTCTCTTTTTGTTTGTCAGTCTAGCTAAGTGTCCATCAATTTTAATGATTTTCTTAAAGAACCAACTTCTGGTTTTGTGGATCTCTCTATTGTTTACATGTTCTCATTTTCATTTATTTAAGTTTGTAACCTTTGTTAGTTTTTTCCTTTTGTTTCCTTTGAGGTTAGTTTGCTGTTCTTCCTCTAGTTCTTCCAAGTGAAGTTAATTCCTTCAGTTTTGTTCTTTCTTCCTTTTTAATATAGGCAATTAATTTCCCTCTTAGCACTGCCTTTGCTACATCCCATAAATTTTGATATTTTGTGTTTTAATTTTGATTTGCCTTGAGATATTTACTGATTTCTCTTGTAATTTCTTCCTGGACCCACTGGTTGTTTTAGAATGTGTTGTTTACCTTTGTTCTAGTTTGCTAGCTGCCGGAATGCAACACACCAGAGACGGATTGGCGTTTAATAAAAGGGAATTTATTTTGTTAGTTCTTCAGAGGAAAGGCAGCTAACTTTCCACTGAGGTTCTTTCTTACATGAAAGGCACAGTATGGTCTCTGCTGGTCTTCTCTCCAGGCCCCTGGGTTCCAACAACTTTCCCCGGGGTAACTTCTTTCTGCATCTCCAAAGGCCTGGGCTGAGCTGCAAGTGCTGAGATGAGGAATGCCGAGCTGCTTAGCTGTGCTACATTGCGTTCACTCATTTAAGCACCAGCCAGTTAAGTCAAACATCACTCATTGCAGCAGACATACCTCCTAACTGACTGCAGATGTAATTAGGAACAGATGAGGTTCACGTACCATTGGCTTATGTCCGCAGTGACAAGACTAGGTATGCTCACCTGGCCAAGTTGACAACTGAATCTAACTAACACAACCTTCCATATATTTGTGCATTTTATGGCCTTCTGCCTTTTACTGATTTCTAACTTCATTCCATTATGATCCAAGAAAGTGTTTTGCATAATTTCAGTCTTTTTCAGTTTATTGAGACTAGCTTTGTGACCCAGCATATGGTCTATCCTTGAGAATGATCCATAAGCACTTGAGAAAAATGTGTATCCTGCTGTTGTGGGATGTAATGTTCTGTAAATGTTTGTTATGTCTGCTTCACTTATCATATTATTCAAAATCTCTGTTTCCTTATTGATCCTCTGTCTAGATGTTCTATCATTGATGAAAGTGGGGAATTGAAGTCTCCAATTATTATGGTAGGGGTGTCTATTTCTCCCTTCAGTGTTGTCACTGTTTGCCTCATGTTTTTTTTTGTTGTTTTTTTTTTTTTCATGGGCAGGCACTGGGAATCAAACCTGGGTCTCCGGCATGGCAGGTGAGAATTCTGCCACTGCGCTACTGTCACACCACCCTTGCCTCATGTATTTTAGAGCACTTTGGCTCGGTGCATAAATACTTATTATTATTACGTTTTCTTGTTGAATTGTTCCTTTTATTAATATATAGTGTCCTTCTTTATCTCTTTTAATTGTTTTACATCTGAAGTCTGATTTATTGGATATTAGTATTGCTACTCTTGCTCTTTTCTGATTGTTGTTTGCATGAAATATCTGTTTTTAACCTTTCACCTTCAACCTATTTTTGTCCTTGGGTCTAAAATGAGTTTCCTATAGAAAACATATAGATGGGTTGTGTTTTTTTTTAATCCATTCTGCCGGTATGTGTCTATTGATTGGGGAGTTTAATCCATTAACATTTAATTTTATTACTGAGAAAGGCAGTACTTTCATCTACCGTTTTGTCTTTTGGATTTTAAATGTCATATCTAATTTTTTATCTCTTTTGACCTTTACTGATAGTCTTTATTTCTACACTCTTTTCCAGACCCCTCTCTCCTGCCTTTTCCTATCTGCCTGTAGTGCTCATTTTAGTATTTCTTGTGGAGCCAGTCTCTTAGTTACAAATTCTCTCAATGATTGTCTGAAAATATTTTAATCTCCCTCTCATTTTTGAAGGACAATTTTGCTGGATATAGAATTCTTGGCTGATACTTTTTCTCTTTTAGAATTTTAAATATTCCACTTTCTCACCTCCATTTATTTTTCCTGAGAAGTCCACACAGTCTTATTGAGCTTCCCTTATATGTGATGGATTGCTTTTCTCTTGTTGCTTTCAAAATTCTCTCTGTCTTTGACATTTGATAATCTCATCATTAA
>PVIY010045007.1:0-19353 GCA_004026745.1 Myrmecophaga tridactyla | reverse complement strand
GTCTCACAGGTCTAATCTCACTATATTCTTTATGTCAGTGACCACAAGCATCCCCAGATCCCCAGGTCACCCTTATCTCCCTCACTCTAATCTCCATCCAGCTCTGCATATCCCTCATTTGATCCCTGTGTTAAGTCAATCAGTGTACCTCTCTAGCCTTTAGACTACTCCTGCTTACTCAGCTCTAGCCACAATGACCTCCTTAGCATGCTCCAGCTACAGAATGCTTGTATTTTTTTCCCTTTGTATTGATTCTTCCTTCACATGACCACAGGGCTTGCTTATCTTCAGTCTGTTCAAATGTCACTTTCTTAGCGAGCCTTCCCATCCTATTTAAAAGTGCAGACTTGCCCCCTATTTTCCTCCCTGTTTTAATTTTCTCATTGATTTATCAATATCCAACATACAACCATATTCTTACTTAATTTGCTTATTTTCTTCTCCAACTAAAATGTAAGAACCACGAAGGCATGGATTTTTATCATTTGTTTGCTGCTATATCCTTAGTGCTTTGCACATAGCAGTTACTGGATAAATATTTGTTGAAAAAAATTAATGAATGCAAGAATTCAATCTTGTCCTATATTGGAATGGGTTTTCTCTGAAGTGTTGAACAGATGACAGATGATGGTTTTAGAAGAAATTTCTGCATTGGAGAAGAAGTTGAGCTAAAAATCTTTCAACACTAACACTCAATACTTCCAAAAGTTTTGCAAAAAAAAAAAGCCAAACAAACAAAAAAGCAACCTTTGAAATCTAAGAGGATCGCGATTTACTGGTGATTTCATTGATAAATATAATGCATCTCACACCTTAAAGAGATCCTAACATAGAGATTTAGTCCATCTTCCAAAACTCCAGTCAGGAAAATCAAATCTCATTTTACAAATTAGAAAGCCACAGCTGCATTGTCCTCCCCATTAAGCTTTCTCTTACACAGTTCCCTAAATTAATAAATGGCACCATCAATCACCCACCCAAATGCTCATGCCCTCTCACCCCATAAATCAAGGTCCTAACCAGGTGGTATTTCATAAACCAGAACCAGGCCCTGGGAGCCCGGTTCCTGGGTGATTTATCACATAGAGCTTGAGGCATTACAATGGAGGTTAGAACTGTGTTGGAGCCCCAGTTTCAACACTTAAAAGCTATGAGATCTTAACATCTCCACGTCTCAAATTCCACATTTAAAGTTACAGAAAATAACAGCATCTCATTGCGAGAACCAAATGAGCTAATAAATGTAAAGTGCCTAATATAGAACCTTATATATAAGGCAGCATTCTTTAATATTACCTACTTATTGTTACTCTGTAGCTTGTGTCTGTCCAGCATCTTGGCTATCTCTAAAGGAACTGGGTCCCTCATCTAGAAAAATCATCGTCCCTATTCTCTACTGAAATCAAGAGCTAGCTCAGGTTCTAAGTTTTTCCAGTCATCCTTCGCTCACTTCTTTGCCTTCAGCCAGCCTAAATCTCCCTTCTCTCGTAAACGAGAGCTCAAAGGAAGACGGGTCCTTCAAAAACCAGTCCCTAACACTCACTGAGCAGATATTTATTGAGTGCTTACAATGAGCCACGAACTAACTGTTCAAGAAACAAGGGATACAGCAATCACACAAAAAAACATTCCTTCCCTCAAGGAACTGACATTCTAACAAATGGCCCACCCTCCCCTCGACAAGCTGGGCATTCAAATGCTGGGACAAGTGGGGCAGCGACTCAGATCCAAACCATGGAATCCCCTCAAAGAGCCTCTCGCAGCCCGGGCAGAGGCCGCAGTCGGGGATGCGGGAGGGCGGAGTGCCGGCTGTACCTCAGGCCGGGAGGAGCTCGGCTGACCTGACGTCAGGAGGTTCAGCCGGGCGAAAGGCACCCACAGAGCTAGACGGGGGTGGGGGAAATCCCATGCCAAATGTCAAAAGTCACAAACTTACCGCTCTTCTAGCTTGGGACCACGACCACCCACCACCCGGACTTCGGCGAGGAGCCCCGCTCCGGGCTGGAGTTTAAACTCCTCAGCCGTTGGCAGTTGCCAGATCAGCCAATCAGATCCCGAGAAGGCGGCGGAAAAGCGTGCGGTTGGGAGGAAGTGGGTGATGGAAGGGGCGGGACCCCGCTGGGCGGGCCTGGAGGGGGCGTGGGCAGGCGAGCAAGGGGCGGGGCCAGCGTGGAGGAGCAAGGCGCCTTTGGACTTTGAAGTAGGTGGTCTTATGCTGACTCCTGATAATGGCAGTGAAAAAGGAAACTCTGCTTTGACAAAACTACTTTTATCAATCAGGCATCCAAAAGGCTTGATAGTCACTTGAAGTCAAAACATTATTATGAGACTGCCCGCCCACATTTTATCATTCTGCCTTCTTGCGCTGCCAATTGTGCTTCCAACACCTTCGGTTTTCACTTAAAAGCTCTCCCCACTATTCTTTAAATTTCTGAGGGAATAGAAATAAATTTCGTTGAAAATCGTAGATCTCATCAATTTTAGGTCTTATCCTAATGATCTGTTTTAGCTGAATATCAAGAATTGCATTTTTGGTAATACCCAACTACATAAATATATATATATTATTTGCTTTATCTTCCATGTTAATTAGCTTAGTTTCCTTTCACAAATAACTTTCAGAATTTATACGAAGAATTTGGATAGAATGTACAGAGAAAAAATAAAATTTCCTCTTTCATATGACATTAGAATGAAAATGAAGCTAAGTTGTTAACTATTTTAATGATGGTTGATACAGTTATGCAGTAAGCTTTATATTCTTGTTAATTTTCTGTTCATATGAAGACATCCCAAAATCACAACTCTCCATTTTATTTTAGACAAATCGAGACAAAATGATGTGAAAAATGCTTTTGCGTTTAGACCTTTTAATCTAATAAAGTTCAAGATATCTATCTTAAAACAGACTTAGTTACATAACTCTTGTGTACATAGATGGGTATTTATTGATTGATTAGCTACTAAAAACACAGTTTAGTACAATAAAAACTTCACTAACATAGGTTTAGAATGGAATATTGTGGTTATAGAAATTTCTGGTTACCTAGCAATAGGCAGGTTAACCAGGCTTGTATCTTTTTTATCCAGTCTGCCACATTAAACGCTCAATATATGCTACATGTTTTTTCAAATGAATCATGTCATGCCTCTGCCATGGCATAAGGAAAAAAAAGTATTTATTTTTGGTGCATTTAATCTCTCTGAGCTCCTGTTTCCTTATCTGTAAAATGGAGGTAATAACATCCAGTATATTTGTATGATGGTTCCAACCAGCAGCTTCTTTTGTTTAAATAAATTAATATTGTTTTCTTCCTGACTCATTTTGTGGCTACAACTTTACAAACCAAAGCTGATAGAGATAGTTAGAGGTAGGAAAGAAGTTAAGAGGTTTATCAAAACATGAATACCAATACCTCTTTATATTAAAAAATAAAGTGCTGATTGTGTTATCTCAAGGCATTTGAGATTTAATGAACTAAGTGCTTTGTAAATTGTAAAATGCTCTTGCAATGTAAATCCTTATCACACAGATCCATAAACTGAAAAAATACAGCAAACTGGGCTTAATTTAATTTGTTCTTAGCTTGCTTTCCAGTCATTTGCCTCTCAGTAGAATGGATGGAGGCAGGAGCCCTGGACTAGGAGTCTAGAGATACAGAGCGTGTTATAGCTTAGTCATTAGCTGTGTACTCCTTCTTGTAGGTCTCTTATCCTTAAAGCATTTCAGGTAAATTAAATGAACTCACAGTATATTTGTGATACTATTCTGCACAGGGCACAGCTTTTGCTCCTCTTCCTCCATTTTCCTTTACCCTTACACTTATTAGTTGCCTGATTTTCTCTGTCTACATTCCAGTCAATTAAAATTTGATTGCCCTGACCTCAACCCCACACACCAAAAAAAAAAAAAAAGAGGGAGGAAAAGGAAAGGAGGATAACTACCACCAAAAAAAATAAAAATCCTCTAATATATATCATATCTGCATTAGTAAATGAAAAATCATTCAAGAAAAATACTCCTTGAACAGAAGTCAGGTAAAAGATACATTGGCAAATCAATAATCCAATAAAAAAATAGAAATAGTATGTTTACATTTTATTGAGCTGATATCTGAACCAGTCTGGAACTGGTTCCTGCAACCAAGGAAAATTGATCCAGGATGATAGAGCCAGAAAAGGATATTAGATGGTTTAGCGCATATCTGGAGAGGACAGAAATGCAGGCATAAAAGACAGGCAGGATCCTGTATAGCTTAGTGTAATGCCTCGATACATCCTAGAATATATTAAGAAGATAATCAAAAAGCATTGCTCAAGATCAAATAATCAAAAAGTATCTCCCATCCCTTGAGGGATGGGAAATAAAATATATAGAATTATTAAAGTTTGCCATCAGGGAATCCCCTGACACTGTGTCAAATATTAGGGACTCCCAAATCAATAGGCCAAACACTTGATCTTAAGGCTTACTCTTGTGAAGCTTATGTAGGTAGAAGAGAAGCTTAGCCTAGCTATAGGTATATCTAAGAGTGACTTTTGGAGGACCTCATCTGTTGCTCAGATGCGGCCTCACTCTCTCTAAGCCCAACTCTGCAAGTGAAATCATTGCCCTCCCCTCTACATGGGACATGACAACCAGGGGTAAAAGTCTCCCTGGTGGCGTAGGAGATGACACCCAGGGATGAGCACAGCCCTGGCACCATGGTATGAACAATGTCATCTTAACCAAAATGGGGAAAAGAAGTATAACAAAGAAGGTATCAGTGGCTGAGAGTTCAAATAGATTCAAGAGGCTACTCTGGAGGTCACTCTTACACAAGCTTTAGTTAGACATTTCTACCTATCCTAACTTGCCAAACCCTAACCAAAACATTCATGCCAATCCTAAAGAATACCTAGGGCAGTATATAAGATTCTACAAAGGTTCCATGCACTAGGGCAACTCTTCGAAACCTACAACCTCCAGATAGGTCCCTGAACCAGATAAGCCCTGAAATGCAAAGGGGCCAGCCCCTCCAGAGCATCAACTAGTTTCATCCCCCTATCCCCTATTACTGAGAGTCGCTTCCAACATGAAAAAGTTACCCCTAAAGAGTGGAAGAAAGAACAAAGGTGATGGTAGAGTTATACAGAGAAGGTTGGGTTTAGCAAATGGGTATTAGTGCTGAATCAATATATTGGTATTTATTTAGGTCTCCAGTACCTTAGAGCAGCTAGAAATAAAAACCTAAAATTGGGTAATTTTAACCCATACCAAACTCTGAAATCTGTTCAACAACTAATTGTTGTGATATAATTTGAAATTTATTGCTTATATATATATATGTTATTTAAAGAGGAGTATAACAGACAAAATAGGATTTAACAAATGAGTATGTCTGCTGAATTATCATACTGATATTTCTGTTGGTGTCCAGTATCTTGGAGCAGCTAGAAGAAAAAGACAAAAATTGTGGAACTGTAACCCACACGAAACTTTGAAATCTGTTCTTTAACTACTTGTTAAAATGTACTTGGAAATTTATTGCTTTTTTAATATGTTGTATTTCACAATAAAAAAATTTTAAAAATATACAAATGACCATTTGTCTTCTCTATCATGTTAATTTTATTAAGAAGGTGGCATAAGGTTTTTTAAAAAAGATGTTTGACAAGGTTTTTTATGTGCAAGTTATGAACTTTATATAAAGTGATAGAAATTATTTAGAATAAATAATGCACAGCTTACCAGGTGCTAGTACCATGGAAGTTACAAAGATGTGAAATTTCCGTTGTCAAAGAATTTCGAGACCAGTGGATCTGACAGATACACTAACAGTACAGGGTGGTCCATGTTCATTGCCACAAGGGTAGCACAGAATAAAGTGAATCCTATTTGGTTGGTAGGTCCAGGAAGCCAACATAAAGGACAGGACATATGACTTGGTTTATGGTAGGTTGAAAATATGACCTCCACCAGCCCAAATATATTCACTTCCATTTCCCCCAACTTGTGAATACTATCTTATATGGCAAAAAAGCGAATGCACCTTATTTGGAAAAAAGGTCTGTGCCAGTTTGAAAGGATTTATGTACCCTAGAAAAGCTATGTTTTAATCCTAATCAATTTTGTGGGAGCAACAGTTTCTTCTAATACCTATTCAGCACTATAGGTTGGAAACTTGATTAGGTTATCCCCATGGAGATGTGACTCAATCAATTGTGGGTATTAAATTTGATTAGATGGAGACGTGTCTCTACCCATTCTACGTGGTGTTGATTAGTTTATAGGAATCCTATAAAAGAGGAGACATTTTAGAGAGAGTTCCTTTGAGAATGAGGAGAGAGCCACAGAACTGCAACAGAATGACTAGAGAACAGATTCCACCAGCCAGCGACCTTTGAAGATGAAGAAGCATGCCTCCGGGGAGCTTCATGAAGCAAGAAGCCTGGAAAGGAAGCTAGTAGATGTCATCATGTTTGCCACATGCCTTTCCAGTGGAGAGAGAAACTCTGGATTTCATCAGCCTTCTTGAACCAAGATATCTTATCCTGGATGCCTTAATTTGGACATTTTTGTAGACTTGCTTTAATTGAGACATCTTCTTGACCTTAGAACTGTAAATTAGCAACTTATTAAATTCCCATTTTTAAAAGCCATTCTGTTTCTGGTATATTGCATTCTGGCAGCTAGCAAACTAGAACAGGGTCTTTGCAGATTTACTTATATTAAGGATTTTGAAATTAGGAGATTATCCAGAATTATCTGGGTGGACTCTAAATGCTATTGCAGAGTCCTTTAAGAGAGAGGCAGAGGGAAGTTTAACACACTGACACACTTGAAGAGGAGAAGGTGATGTGGATACTGAACAGATACAGATGCAGCCACCAGCCTAGGAATGCTGATAGCCATCGGAAGCTGGAAGAGGCAAGAAATAGATTCTCCACTAGAGGCTTTGGAGGTAGTACAGCTCTGACTAACCTTGATTTCAGACTTCCAGTCTCTAGAGCAGTGAGAGAATATATATATATATATTTTTTTTTTTTTGCATGGGCAAGCTCTGGGAATTGAACCCAGTTCTCCAGCTCAGCAGATGAGAATTCTGCCACTGAGCCACCATTGCCCAACCGAAAATATATTTTTTTTATTTTGAGCCACCTAGTTTGTGGTAGTTTGTTTACAGTAGCTGCATGAAACTGGTACAGAGGTTTTGAGTGATGAGTGGGATTTCTTCAGATGACAACTGGGGTGTATGGAAGTGGAACCAAGGGGCATTTTATTTTGAGAAAAGAGTATGAATGAATGCAATAAAATGGGAATAATGAGTACAGTTTCTATTGAATTGTTCAATTCAGGTACAATGTAAATATAGAGTAATAGGTAGGAAAGGAGGGTGGGACAGATTATAAGTTTAGCTGCTAGGCTAAAACAATGGGTATTCTATTTGGCAATGAGGATACTGGTAAATTTTTAAGCAGAAAAGGGATATAATCAGGGTTTTGTGGAATATATCAGCTTGCAGAAAACCTTCTGGACTTGTTAGAATAATTTACAGACAGTCTTATAAACTCTATCTAGTTCCCCAACATAGAATTATATTTATATATTTTAACTTTTTATTTTGATAATTTCCTACTTGTATAAAAATTGCAAAAACAGCATGAAGAATTCCTATGCACTCTTCACCCAGATTTCCCAGATGCTAACATTTTACCATATTTGTTTATAATTCTTTCTATATGTACATAGATGGAAATTTAAAAGATTTTTTCCTAACTGCTTGAGAGTCAGCTCAGACATGCTGCCTGTTTATCCTCATATATGTTAATGTGTATTTATTCTTTTACATAATGATAGTTAAATTATAAAAATCAGGAACTTAACATTGGTAATACTATTATCTAATTATAAACCTTATTCATATTGTCACTTGTCCCAATAACATCATTAGTAAAAGAAAATCCAAGATTACATGTTGCATTGAGTTGTCAAGATTCTTTTGACTCCTTTAACCTGGAAAAGTTACTAATTCTTCTTTTTCTTTCATGATGTTGACATCATTGTCAAGAGTATGGGCCAGTGGAATTACATTGTCCTCCAATTTGGGTTTACCTGATTTTCCTACACATTAAAATCATTTCAGGCAAAAATACCATGAAAATAAGCAAATACTATTGATTTGTACTGCTCTGGTGATAGTATCCTTGATTGCTTGGTTAAGGTTGCTGTCTGCCAGTTTTCTCCACTGAAAACTGTGAATATTCTGTTAACATCCATTATAATGCTTGTCTGCTTCGCTTACTTCTATGATAACTGCCAAGTGATGATTTTTCTAATTCCATCATTCCATTTATATTACTGGTTGGCATTCTGCTGTTAGCAAAAGCTTTCCTCTCTGTATGTGCATGTGTATACACACACACACACAACCACTTAATTCATTGAATGACATGAAGTGCTCAATAAATGTCAATCATTAAAAATAATCATCATTATAGCTCCATAGAGGTGGAGTTTCAGTCCCTGGAGTGCTCAGCAATCCTACTCCTAACAGCTTAAGTTCCATTATTGGCCTCCAAAGATTCAACAGTAGTTCCATTATTGGCCTCCAAAGATTCAACTCAGCCCCCTAATCCCTTGCTCTGAAGACCTGCAATGCCGCACTTACTAGCTGACCTTGCTACACAGATCCTCATGGTATCTGTGCTTGATTCTTCCAGGTCAGCACAGCACGGGTAAGAGTCTAGGTTCTACTTTGGCATGGCAGATTCTTCAAGCTTCAGTATCCTCATCTGTAAAATGGGAATAAATCATTATCCACCTTGTTGGATAACTATACGAATTCAAAGAAGTAATACATATACAGCACTATACACCAAAATAATACACTATCAGTGTTGTGCATAGCATTTTTACACTTAGAAATGATGAAAATAAAACAAATGACCAAAGCTGATGACCCATGTAGGGATTTTGTAGAAAAATTGGACAAATTGTGAGCAAAAAAAGTTGCAAAGATCCAAGAATTATATTCCACATATATATATACACATACTTTGACAGTGAGAAATCTGGTTTCCATTATCCAGCATATACTTACTTTTTGCTTGGTCCAAGAATATATAGAAAGTAGTTTCAAAATTGCGAATTCAAAACTAAGAAAACACAACCAGCTAGAGTTCAATATATATTTACTTGTTAGGTTTTTTTTTCCTAAAGTCACTATGTTCTAAAGTTATTTGGATTAGTTAGTTCTCCACCCCTGCCCTCAGTTTGATTCTGTTATTCATTGGAATTAAGGTTTATTTGTGTCTGTCTGTATTTCATTGCAGGGTTTCTCCTAAATTTTATATTATGCATATATTCTTGTTGTCATGCATGTATTTTAGTATGGGAAACATTGACAGGTTCAAAAATCAGAACTTCATTGTTTTAAAAGGGATATTAAAAAATATCACTCCTTCATTTCTTCTATCCCATTCCCACTCTCCTTTTCTTATCACCTATGTTAGTTTCCTACTGCTGCTGTAACATATTACCACAAATTTAGTGGCTTAAAACCACAGAATATTATTCTCGTATAGTTCTGAAGGCCGCAAGTCTGAAATGAGTCTTACAGGGTTAAAATCAAGGTGTCACTAGAGTCACACTCCCTCCAAGAGACTCTAGGGGAGAATCTGTCTACTTCACTTTTTCTGTATCTAAAGCTGCATTCCTTATTTTCCTGTCCTCTTCTTTCATTTTCAGAATTAGTGGCATAGCATCTTTTCTCTCTGGCCCTATTCTACTTCCACCTGCTTCCATCACATGGCCTTCGTCCATTCTACCTATAGTCAAATCTCCCTCTGCCTCCCTCTTATAAGGATGCTTGTGATTATATTCATGCCTACCCAGATAATCCAGGATAATCTCCCCATCTCGAAATGGGTAACTTAATCACAGCTGCTGAGACCCTTTTTCAATATCTGTTAACATTTACAGGTTCCAGGGATTAGGATCTGAATATCTCTAGAGGCCATTATTCAGCCCACATACCACCCAATTCCAACCCACTTTATGTAGGTGACTGATCTGAACAGTTTCTGGTTTATGCTTTTTGTGTTTCTGTTTCCACAAATGATCAGATACAAAGTATATTTTCTTATTTCTGATTCTTTACTCAAAAAGTGAAATACTGTACTTTTACATTTTGTCTTTTTCATTTACCAATATATCCTGGAAATCATTCCATATTAGCTCATAGAAATCAACCTCATTCTTTTTATGGCTGCATAGTACTCCATTGTACATTAGTTTATTTACACACTTTCCTATGTGTAGGAATTTAGATTTAGAATTTAGATTTTTTTCTGATATTTTGCAATTATAAGCAGCACTGCAATGACTAATCTTGTACATAGATATTTTTATAGTGTTGGATGTATATTATGGTAAATTGAGTTATGTACTCAGAAAAAAAGTGTTCTTAATTTTAATCCCATTCCTGTGAGTGTGAATCCATTAAATCAAATGGATTTAATTTATCAAACAAATATATTAACATCTTTTGAAGATTTTGTTTGTTTGTTTGTTTTGGAAAATGCAAGAACCAGGAAGCGATCCCAGGGATGTCACATGGCAGGAGAGAATTCCGCTAAAAATGTTTTTAGTTTTTTAGTTAAAGTATGGTTAACGAAATTTGGATGGGCCTTAATCCTGTTACTAGAGACCTTAGAAAAGAGAAAGCCACAAGGGGGAGCCAGAGGCAGAAGTGAGTGGTACCTGGAAGAGAAAGGCGAGGGCATCACCAGGCAACAAGGGCATCACCAGGCAACACTCAGCAGGAATAGAAGCCTAGGAAGCAAGCCTTCCAGCCTCCCTAACCGTGAGACAAATTCCCACTGTTCAAGCCAACTCATTGTGTGGTATTTGTCATAGCAGCCTGAAAGTAAGACATATATATTCAGGGTAGATTTAATTTGCATTTTGATTATGATTGAATAATCAAATAATCAAATCAAAGGTGGAATAAATTTTCATATTTTTTACTAGATACAAAAAAAGATTTTTGATAGAGAGAGAGAGAGAGTTAGTGTGTGAATTGTCTATGTCTTTTGCACATTTCTCTTGGAGTTCTCATCTTTTTTTTTAGCCCCTCTCAGTTTTTGAGTCTTCATACATTGGGGGAATTAATCGTTTACCTGGAGTATTTCTTGCAAATATTTTCTCCCAATTTGTAACCTGTCTCTTGTCTTTATTTACTTATTTTTTTGCCATTCCAAAGTTGTTTTTTTTTAAACTTAGTCAAATTTATCAATCTTATTTTTTAACTGCATCTGAATTTTGAGTCATAGAAAGTCTTTTTCTACATCCAGGCTATAGAGAAAATCATAGTTATATATTCTTGTACTTATATGATTTCATCTTTGACATTTATATCTGTGGTCCACTTGGAATTTATGCTTATTTATGATGTGAGATATAGATCTAATTTTATCTTTCTCTAAATGACAAACTGGTTGTCCCATCAATATTTATTAAAATGCCAATCTTCATTATGCCAGAACTAAATGTCAACAGGTGGGGGATATGGGGGAGGAGTATGGATTCTCTGTGAAAGAAAAGGAAATGTCTTTATATAGATTATGGTGGCGAAGGCATGTCTATTTACTTAGATTGGATTGTATGATGTGTGAATAAAATGTCAATCTTCCCCAATGATTTGAGAAACCATCTTGAAAATACACTACATTTTCATATGAATTTAGAACTATTTCTGGGACTTGCTATTCTATGCCACTGTCTTATTTGTCTATTCATGCATTAGTACCATGAATTAAAAAAACAAACAAACTGATTTCTAGTATATTTTACTGACTGGTAGGGCTAGTCTTCCTTCATATACTCTTCTTTTTCTGTGTTTTCTTAACTATTTTTTTCATATTTATTTTTCCACATGAACTTTAGTATCAACTTTTCTAGCTTCATTTAAAAAAAAAAAGCTATGAGTATTTTTACTGGTATTGTGTTAAACTTATAATTTAACTTAGAGAAAACTGATATTTTTATTATGTTAAGTTGTTATCCTATCCAAGAACAAGGAATGTCTTTCTATTTGTTCAAGTCCATTTTTGTATCTTTCAGGGATGCTTTAAAGTTTTCTCGTAGGATTTGTTTATTCTTGAAAGTTTAATTCAAGCATTTTATCTTCCTTGTTGCTATTATAATTTACTATTACCAGGGAGTAAATGTATCCATAAAATCTACCTTATTGATTATGTTACTTTGATCATCCACACTTATACTCCTCACTCATTTTTGCCTACTTGGTCTGTCCTATCCTGCAAGTTGTGTATTAAAGTCTTCTATTATTAGTGCTTCCTTATATTTACTACAGTATTTGCTTTATAAAGTTGTTGCTGAGTTCTTTAGTGAATTGGAATCATAACTGTTATGTATTCATTGTAAAATGTGACTTTTTGTGTTAAAACATGTCCTTCTTTGTCTCATTAATACTTTTTGGTTCAAATTATACTTTGATATCAGGATCACGACCCTCGCCTTCTTATTATTTCCATTTGCAGAGTATGATTTTGACTATCCCTTTTATTATTAGACATTCTCAATCATTTGATTGAGGCATATCTTTTTTTATCAACATCTTGCTTTGTGAACCAAATTGCAAATATTTTTCTTTTAACAGGTGAGTTAAACCCGTTCATATTTGTTGATATGGCATATGTTCAGTCTTAACTGTCATATTATTTTCTGTTACAATTATTTTATGTAATAATAGTAATAATAATATGTATATTTGCTATGTTTCTTTATGTATATGAGATATTTTCTTCTTTGTTCTTTCATTTTTAAAATTTCTTTTGTATTAAGGAAAGTTTATAGCTTTATTCTAGTAGTTATCTTTGTACTTATACCTTTTATAAGTTCTGTTTCTTATTTAATCTCTTGTTATCTGATTTCATTTTTAATTTTATCCTTTAACTCCCATCTAAGGCCTATATTACAATCAATGAGCTTATTCTACTTTCCTCATTCTCCCTTCTCCAGATTTTAGTTGCCTTATTTCTACCTTGTCAGAACTTATTACATGTTAATTACATGTTACATGTAATTACATTAACATGTTTCTTTGAGCTTAATCTTCATCTTTGTCTTCAATCTTAGATCTACAATTAAATATATTAAGGGATTGCCTCAATCCTTCTGCTCACGTTTCACCACTTGGTTGCATAGAATTCATCTTTTCATAGATTCCTCAAGAAGGGTCCATGTGTACAAAATTCCCTGAATTTTTGCATGTTGAAAACTGTTTTTCTCTCATTCTTCTTTATTTTTAAAAATATCTTTATTAACAAATCTTCACACCATCCATACATGGTGTACAATAAATGGCTCACAATATCATCACATAGTTGTGTATTCATCACCATGATCATTTTTTAGAACATTTGCATCACCCCCGAAAAATAAATAATAAGAAAAAAGAAAAAACTCATATATCCCATACCCCTTTCCCCTCCCTCTCATTGACCTTTAGTATTCCATCTACCCAATTTATTTTGCTCCTTATCCCCCCTGTTATTTATTTATTTTTAACTATATTTTTTACTTATCTGTCCATAGCCTGGATTAAAGGGGCATCAGACTCAAGGTTTTCACAATCACACAGTCACACTGTAAAAGTCATATCTTTATACAATCATCTTCAAGAGTTAAGGCTATTGGAACAGAACTCAACAGTTTCAGGTATTTCCCTCTAGCCACTCCAATATGACATAAACTAAAAAGAGATATCTATATAATGTATAAGAATAACCTCCAGGATAACTTCTCATATGTGTTTGAAATCCCTCAGCCACTGAAATTTTATTTTGTCTCATTTCTATCTCATATTTTGTCTCATTTCCCCCTTTTGGTCAAGAAGGGTTTCTCAATCCCATGATGCTAGGTCTTGACTCATCCTGGGAGTTCTGTCCCACGTAAAACTGGTTTTCTTTTGTCTAGCTACTTGAAGGAGAGCTTGGCTGTATAGCCTTGGTTCACAACTGTTTTCTTGAGTTTTTTTTAATGCTGTTCTATTGTTTCTTTGCTTGTATGCTTTAAGCCACATCTTGGGTGGCTTAAAACAACAGAAATTTATTCTTTCACAGTTCTGGAGGCTAGAAGTCTGAAATAAAGGTGTTGACAGAGCCAGGTTCTCTCTGAAGCCTCTAGGGAAGGATCCTTTCTCAACTCTCCCAACTTTTGGTAGCCCCAGGTGTTCCTTGGCTTGTGCCAACATAACTCCAATTTCTGCCTCGTCATTACTTAGCTGTCTTCTCTCTGACTGTGTCTCTGTTTTCTCTTCTTATAAGGCCACAAACATTAATTTAACTAGTTATATATGCACATACCCTATTTCCAAATAAGATCATGTTCACAGGTACAGAGGTTAGGAATTGAACATATCTTTTTTGGGGAACACAGAGTCTTTGAGAATTTTTTCTCTGTTTTTGAAGTCTAAGATGTCTTGGGGTTGATCATTCTTGGTTAGTTTTTACCATGTAATTGATGAGTACTTCGATATTTTAATTTGTATCTTGAAAAATTTTTTGTAGTACAGTTTTAAATGCTAGTTCTGTTCCATTGTTGTTCTGTTTATCTTCTTTAGGGATTGTAATTATTTGTATATTTTTTCCTGTCTCGCATTTCAACCACTTTCCCTCTGACCCATTTTCTTTTAATTTTGTATCTCATTTTCATGGTCTTGGTTATTTTTCTGGCTTTTTTTTCCATTGCACTCTATTAAGTTTTCACTTGATTCTATTTTTCCTTGAACCTCTTGCAACTTGGTCTTCATTTCTTTAATAATTTTTGTCTTTTTCTTCTATTTCTTTCTGGAGTTCAATCATTCTTTCTTCATTTCTTCTTTGTTCATCTTTACTTTTTAATCCTTGAATTTCTGATTCAGGTTTTTTCATATCTCAAATGCTTCTTTCAGAATATTTAAATCACTTTGAACTTGGTGTAACAGTTTTCTTTTGCTCTGGTGCTGTTTTGGGGTGGTGGTGGGGTGTGGTAGTTAGATTCATTTGTTAACTTGACCAGGTGACGGCACCTAGTTTTATTGCTGTGGACATGAGCCAATGGTATGTGAACCTCATCTGTTGTTGATTATATCTGCAGTGGCTAGGAGACATGCCTGCTGCAATGAATGATATTTGACTTAATTGGCTGGTGCTTAAATGAGAGAGCACAACATAGCACAGCCTAAGCAGCTCAGCATACCTCATCTCAGCACTCGCAGCGCAGCCCAGACCTTTGGAGATGCAGAAAGAAATCACCCCAGGGAAAGTTGTAGGAACCCAGAGGCCTAGAGAGAAGGCCAGCAGAGATCACCCTGTGCCTTCCCATGTAAGAAAGAACCTCAGTTGAAAGTTAGTTGCCTTTCCTCTGAAGAACTAACTAAATAAATCCCCTTTTATTAAAAGCCAATCCTTTTGTGGTGTGTTGCATTCCACAAGCTAGCAAACTAGAACAGGGGGGAATGAGTCAATTTTCAACAGCTGAGGTAGTCTTGCTTTCTATTTCCTTCTCATAATAGTTTTCTGTATATTTACTCTTTAGTTTCTCTTATATTTGCTCTAGTTTCTCTCATTCATTTAAAAGATTTGGGTTGGTTTATAAGGTTCCAAGGTCAAGGGTGCCTTCTGTGGTGAAATGCAGTTTCTTAATGGACAGTGTTTTTTCTTTTTGGTGATGGACTAAAGATTGTGTATTTTCAAAATTAGGGTCTCTTTTGCGTCAATTTGCTCTAATTTTTTCTCTTCTTTTCCTCTCTACCAGCTCCAAAGGGTGCTTCTCCCTTCCTTATTTTATCTTCTGCACCTCCACAAGCCTTGAGTTTCACAGACTGCCACCTTAAATCACGGCACTTTTACTTTTCTTTTATATAGTAAGTGCTCAGATCTATCAAGATTCTTTTCCAGGATTTTAGCACATAGAGTGAGCTCTCTCTCTCTTTTTACCAATAGCTCTCCTCTTTTCTCTTCCATGGTTTCCCCCCAACTCCCCTTTTATCTCTGTGAAAATGTATGGCAGGAGCCTGGGACACAGCTTGGTGAGATTTGGTGTTTATTTTTCTACTTACTGATAATTTGAAGTCAAGATGTTCTCTGTCTTTTAGTTATGTAAAGGGCATGGGTTTCCTGTCATTTTATTTGTTATTTTTATTGTTCTGTATTGTGATTTTGGAGGATGAGTTGGAAGACAGGTTTATGCAGCTATGGCTGCTATTACCTTGAGTACTCAGAAATTCTACCTCTAGTGTTATTTTGTTGGAATTCAGCACTTTCTTCCAGACATCTGAAAAAAATTCCAATTAATCTAAGTTTTGTAATGAAAGAAACAACAGACCCCTCATTTTCCCATACCTACTCCTGGGTTGAAGAGAGGGGGTTTCCCTGAGATGGATAAGAGGTTATTTGCTCCTCCTCAAACATGACATGTTTCCATTTTTACCCTCCCAGGAAGATCCAGAGGAGGAAAGCAGCATTGAGTCTGATCAAGTTTTAACTTATATGATGCTTCCTTTCAGGCTCTAACTTATAATGTGCTTCCTCTCTTCCTTCCACTCAAGCTCCTATGCATCAGAGCTAGATTTATTCTAGAGGGCTGCAAAACAGAGTAGTTGCCAATGGCTTTCCTGATGCTTGGGCTCCTCATAAGAACCTGACCCTCTCCTCAGTCCACAAAGCAATTGGAAGCAGTCAGAGGATGGGTTCACCTCAATACTGTTGAGCTAAATATCTAGGCCTGTGTTTGAACTTTTCACTAATAGACCATTGTTCTAGTTTGCTAGCTGCCAGAATGCGCTATACCAGAAATGGAATGGCTTTTAAAGGGGGAAATTTAATAAGTTGCTAGTTTACAGTTCTAAGGCTGAAAAAATATCCCAATTAAAGCAAGTCTACAAAAATATCCTAATTATGGCATCCAGGGAAAGATCCCTGGTTCAAGAAGGCCGATGAAATTCAGGATTTCTCTCTCAACTAGAAAGGTGCATGGCAAACGTGGTAACGTCTTCTAGTTCCTCTCCAGGCCTCTTGCTTCATGAAGCTCCCTCAGGGGAATTTTCATTCTTCATCTTAAGGGTCTCTGGCTGCATGGGCTTTGGTAGTTCTCATGACTATCTTGTTGTTCTCGTTATTCTGGTGGCTCTCTCAGATCTCCAGCCTTTTCCAAATGCTTCCTCCTTTAAAGGACTCCAGCAAACCAATCAAGACCCACCGGAATGAGCAGAGTCACAGCTCCCTCCAATGAAATGTTAATACCCGCAATAGGGTGTCTCCATGGAGACAACCCAATCAAGTTTCCAACCTACATCATTGAATAGGGATCAAAAGAAATAGTTGCTCCCACAAGATTGATTAGGATTAAAATATGGCTTTGTAGGGTACATAAATTCTTTCAAGCCAGCACAACCATCAAAATTATTCTCATCTTGTCTCAAATCCCTGTTTACTTAATCATCCCAGTAGTCCCAAACCTCAAGTTGTCCACTATCACCAGGGTTCCCATTCTCATATTGCTTGTTTTTCCACTCTTCTGAGCCAATCCCACACTCTTCCAATCCCTCCCAAACACTCTCATTGAACCCTTTAAGAACACCTGTTTTAAGTGGGTTTTTTTTTTTAAGTTGTCTGTCCCTTAGGATGTGCTTCTTCTGAGGCCCTCTCAAGTAAAAACTGCTTTCCCTTCTATTCTCCATATACATCCTCCCAGGAGGTGAGATTGGATGCTTTTTTCTCCCATTACTGCTTCCATACAATTTTTCCTCCTTTCCCTTTTCAAACCCTAGCTAATTTGAACCATATGCCATCTAAATAGACTTTCTCTCGTTTCCTCATTGTAGTCTTCTAAGGGTCTTCTGAATATCTTTGTTAACATTAACTACTATTTCATAATTTTTCTATGTCTACTCCATTCTTGTTGACTTTATTCTTCATGGAGATGACTTGTCTAACAACCTGGCTTGCCATTTCCTTAAACATCTCACCTCCGTTAACTTTTCCTCCCACCCCAACTCAGCCCAAAACCTTGGCATTACAGTATTTCATGACCTCCAAAATCTTGAATTCGTGTATGAAACTCTGACCCTCCGCCTTCAATCCTTCCAGTTCACTTACTCTGGTATTCCTATTTAAATAATTCCTCAATTTCACAGAGATCTCCAATCCGTTGACCTCACGACTTTTCCACCATCCATCACCACCTTCATATAGTTAGTTCCCTCCTTACCCATCATAGAGTCCATGACCTATCCTGGTAAAATCTTTTACAAACATTGTCAACTCTCTTGTACCTCCCTCCTTGTGTTATACTACTTGGCTAAATCCCAGTCCTGGCTGAGCCCAATTATCTACTTTCTCAGCACCTATACTCAAGCTATTGAATGTTGCTGGATAAAAGTCACATAACTCGGATAACTGGTTTGTTGTCCCTGTTATGTATAATCTTCTTATGGGTACTCCCCTTCTTGGCAGTCCTATGTTTCCATAGAAAGTTTGCTTTTCAGTTTCCCAAGATGCCAAATTCATGCTTTATTCTCCTTCCTCAAACTTCTTCCACCCCTCATCTCCCTTAATCTCATTCTCTGATCTTTAGACTTAGGAACATAGACTTGAGAAAGTAGAAGCCATTAGTACTGAATTTCCTCATTTTCCCACCATCAGATCTATTAGAATTATTCAATATAAGTCTTACTTCTTTTACCTCCTGTCCCTGTCCTTGTGAAACACAGTTTCCCCAACTTATACTTAAACTGCAGTAATCTTTTGCCTTCTCATGTATTTCCTCACTTTCTGTTGTCCCCTCTCACTCCTGCGTCACCAGTCTCTACCTATTGTTGATCATTTCAGCATAATCTGCTCTGGAAATTCTCATCCTAAATCTCCTTTCCTTGATCTCCTAACCCACCTCAACTACACTCACATTTCTCATTTCTCTTTACCATGTCTTTGCTAAAGAGTTTTATCCAGTCTCCTGTCCTCTGTATACTTTTCAGTCCACTTTTATCTAGGCTTGCATCCTTGTCACAGCATTGAAACTGCTTTTGCCAAGGTCCCCAAGAACCTCCACATTACCAAATGTAATGGATTATTGATCTCTCAGTAGCATTTGACATAAATGATACTGTGCTGGTTTGAAAGGAAGTATGCCCCCTAAGAAAAGCCATGTTTTAATATAAATCCCATTTCATAAAGGTAGGGTAATCTCTACTCAATGCTGTATGTTTGAAACTAATGAGATCATCTCCCTGGTTGATGTGATTTAGTCAAGAGTGCTTGTTAAATTGGATTAAGGGACGACATGTCTCCACCCATTTGGGTGGG
>PVIY010045006.1:0-19362 GCA_004026745.1 Myrmecophaga tridactyla | reverse complement strand
CTTGACCTATCCCCTGTGGGGTTAAGTTTCATATGAACAAATCCCAAGACTGGGGGCTCAGCCTATAGCTTTGGTTGTCCACACTGCTTGTGAGAATATCAAGAATTCAACTTGGGGAAGTTGAGTTTTCCCCCATTCTCACCATTCCCCAAAGGGGACTTTGCAAATACTTTTCCACTCACTGATCAGATCACTCTGGGATTCATCAGGGCATCACCTGGGCAAACTAACAAAATCTCATGTCCTATACAAAGTTCCACGTACTTAAGGTGTTCAATCAACTATCTACAGAAGTTATATTAGGAGATGCACTAGTCAAAGTATAGATTTGTACCAAATAAACATTTTTTTGCTTTAGTCTCACACATTCATTGAAATTTTAAAATATTAATTACCATCTATTTTCAGCACACTGCAGTAATGACATTCTTTTGTTCTTCCTCATGCAAAAACATTTTTAAATTTGTACATTTAGTCACTATCATTATACACTCTAGGCATTCCTAGATTACACCATCTCAATCTTTATTGTCTTTCTTTGTGATTTCATTTATGCCCCAGCCCTCCTCCTTCTATCATTCTCATATGCAGTTTCATTCAGTGTTTTAACATAATTGTATTACAGTTAGGTAATATTGTGCTGTCCATTTCTGAGTTTTTATATTCAGTCCTGTTGCACAATCTGTATCCCTTCTCTCCCTCATTTTTGAAGGGCGCTTTTGCTGGATATAGAATTCTTGGTTGGCAGTTTTCCTCTTTTAGTAATTTAAATATATCATCCCACTGTCTTCTCACCTCCATAGTTTCTGCTGAAAAATCTACACATAGTCTTATTGGGCTTGCCTTGTATGTGATGGATTGCTTTTCTCTTACTGCTTTCAAGATTCTCTCTTTCTCTTTGACATCTGACATTCTGATCAGTAAGTGTATTGGAGTACATCTATTTGGATCTAATCTGTTTGGGTTACATTGCACTTCTTGGATCTGTAATTTTAAGTCTTTCATAAGAGTTGGGAAGTGTTCAGTGATAATTTCCTCCATTAGTTTTTCTCCTCCTTTTTCCTTCTCTTCTCCTTCTGGAACACCCACAACATGTATATTCATGTGCTTCATGTTGTCATTCAATTCCCTGAGTTCCTGCTCATATTTTTCCATTGTTTTCCCTATATTTTCTTTTGCTTGTCAGATTTCAGATGTTCCTTCCTCCAGTTCACTAATCCTATCTTCTGCCTCTTCAAATCTGACATTGTTGGTTTCCATTGTTTGTTTGGTTTTTTTTCATCTCTTCTACTGTGCCTTTCATTCCCATAAGTTTTGTGATTTGGTGTTTCAGACTCTCAATTTCTTCTTTTTGTTCATTCCTTGCCTTCTTTATATCCTCCCTCAATTCATTGATTTAATTTATGATGAGGTTTTTCCTGTCCTTTCGAACATTCTGAATTAATTGTTTCAACTCCTATATCTCATTTGAATTGTTGGTTTGTTCCTTTGGGCCTTATCTTCAATTTTCCCAGTATGATACGTTATTTTTTGCTGGTGTCTAGGCATTTAATTCCCTTAATTAATTTATTCTGGAGATTGTTTCCACTTTTTTTACCTAGGATTTCCTTGCTGGATGATTTGTTGTCTATCTGTTCTTTGACATTCAGTTCAGCTTATTCTAGACCTTTAGCTTAGTTTTGTTTAACAGACAGAATTTTTCAGTTCTTGTTTTCTTGTTTCTTGCCCTGCCTATATGGTGCCTAATTCCCCCCCCCCCCTGCTTAGGAGGCTCTACTTAGGTATTATAGACCCCAACCAGATTTTCCCGGACCTAACTGGCATCCTTTTAGACGGAAAGAGTCACCTGTGTCAGTTTTCCCTGAGGGTGAGACCCAGCAGGTTGAAAGGCTTTCCTATTAAGCCTCTGGACTCTGTGTTTTTCCTATCCTGTTCAGTATGTGGTGCTTGTCTGCCTATGGGTCCCACCATCTCCCTGCTGGTGGGTCAAGACAGAGGAGAGGTTGTAGGCTGACTTTAATTGCTTCACTTTTCCAGATCTGGGGTCAGAATGCCTTGAGGGAGGGATTCCACCAGAGCTGGGCCCACTCATCTACTGGGGAAGGCACAGTCTCCAGACAAACACTCAAGCAAGCTTAATTCTGCCTATGTCTGGGGCAGTTGGGGCCTGAGAAGCCCTGCAGCTGTATCTAAAGAGTAGTCAAGCCATAGAAACACAGCCACAAAAAAAGAAATAGAAAAATCCTTTTCAGAGCCAGACCCCTGTTCCTCGGGTTTGCCAAGTTGGTATGTTGCTTTGTTTATCTCCAAATCCTATGTGCCCCCTCCTTTCCTTCAGGCCCAGACCCTTTCAAGTATTATGTGCTATCCAATCCAAAGAACTTCTGGTTTTTTTTTCTTTTTCTTTTTCTGTCAGCCCTGCTCCCTCTGTGCTGGGGCAAAAACACCAATCTCAGCTTTTACTCGGGGTTCAGCTGAGCTGGGGGCCTATTCTTAGTAGTCAGAATTTGTTAATGAATTCCACAACTCGAGCTTGGTTGTGCTCAGCTCCTGCTGCTGGTAAAGTCTTTTTCCTTTCCTCTCTGGGAAACAGCCTGTAGGGGTGGGAAGCTGGCTTCACAGCCTGGGGGACACACAGTTCTGGGTGGGATCACAGCTGGTGCAGCTTGTCCAGACTGGGGTGAGGTGTGTGTCTGGTCACTGACGTGTCCCCAGCAGTTGTTATTTACTGTTCTGGCTATTTACTAGCTGTTCTGAAGGACGAACTAAATCCCACACCTCACTGAGCCACTGTCTTGGCCCCCATCTCAATAAATTTTAAAAGATCAAAATTATACAAAACAATTTATCAGATCATAATGTAATGAAGTCGGAAATCAATAACAGGTGGAAGGCTGGAAAATTCAGAAATATATGGGGGCTAAACAACACACTCTTAATCATTGAGTCAAGGAAGAAATTACAAAAGAAATCAGTAAATATCTCAAGGGAAATGAAAATGAGAACACAACACAACAAACCTTATGGGGCAGAGCAAAGGCAGTGCTGAGAGGGAAATTTATTGCCCCAAATGCCTATATTGAAAAAGAAGAAACAGCAAAAATCAAGACATTGGCTGTTCTTCTGGAGGAACTATAGAAAGAACTAACCCCAAAGAAAGAAATAACAAAGATTACAGCAGAAATCAACGAAATTGAGCACATGAAAATAAAGAGGATCAAAAAACCAGAAGATAGTTTGTTGAGAAAATCAATAACATTGATGGAGCTTTAGCTAGGCTGATAAAAAAAAAAAGAGAGAGAGAGTGAGAAAGAGAGGATACAAATAAATAAAACCATAAATGGGAGGCAGGACTACTGACCCCATAGAAATAAAGGAGAAAATGAGAGAATACTATGAACAACTATATGCTAACAAACTAGACAACTTAGATGAAAAGGAAACCTTCATAGACCAGGATGAACAAGGAACATTGACTCAAGAAGAAATAGAAGACCTCAGCAAACCAATCACAAGTAAAGAGATTGAATCAGTCCTTAAGAAGTTTCCAAAAGAGAAAAGATCAGGACCAGATGGCTTCACATGTGAAATATGTGAAGAACATGTTTCAAATATTCAAGAATTAGTACCAATCCTGCTCAGACTCTGTTAGTTTGTAAGCTGCTAGAATGCAATATACCAGAACTTGAACAGCTTTTTAAAAGGGAAATTTATTAAGTTAAATGTTTACAGTTCTAAGGATGTGAAAGTGTACAAATTAAGACACCAATAAGAGGATGCCTTCACTTAAGAAAGGCCGATGGGTCTGGAGCACCTCTGTCAGCTGGGAAGTGACATGGCTAACATCTGCTGGCCTCTTGCTCCTGGGCTCTGTTGATTTCAGCCTCTGTTCCCGTGGGGGTTCCTCACTTTGTTTCTCCAGGGCTGGCTTTCATCTCTTGGCTTCCCTTGGCTCTCTCCAGGTTCTGGCTTGCTTAACATCTCATGGCAGTGTCTGCTGGGCTTCAAGCATCTCCAAACATCTGTATCTCTGTTCTCCAAGTGTCGACATCTATGCCAGCTCTGCTCCGAAATTTCTGTTGGCCCTCTCTCTCTCTGTCAGCTCTTAGGCTTCTGTTGTTTCTGACTCTCTCTCCAAAATGTCTCCTCTTTTCAAGGATTCCAGTAAACTAATCAAGACCCACCCTGGATGAGCAGAGTTACATCTCCATCTAATCAAAAGGTCATATGCACAATTAGGTATGTCACATATTTGTGGGGATAATCTGATAAAAGTTTCTACCCTACAGTATTGAATTAGGATTAAAGAAACAGCTTGTAGATGCATGGGTGTTTCAGTGGTAGAAGGTTTGCCTTTCATGCGGGAGATCCAGTTCGATTCCCAGACCATATACCCCCCCCCACTCAAAAAGAAAAGAAAAGAAAAGGAACAGCTGTCCCCATAAGATAAGATCAGGATTAAAACATGGCTTCTTTGGGGTACATAATACTTTCAAAATGGCACAGACTCTTCAAAACCCCTGAAGAGGAGGGAAAGCTACCTAACACATTCTATGAAGCCAACATCACCCTAATACAAAAACTAGACAAACATAGTACAAGAAAAGAAAATTACAGACCAATCTTGTTAATGAACATAGATGCAAAAATCCTCAGCAAAATCCTTGCAAATTGAATCCAGGAGCACATTAAAAGAGTTATACACCATGAACAAGTGAATTTATTCTTAGAGATGCAAGGATGTAATATACCACATAAATTAAAGATGAAAAAGCACATTATCATCTGGATTGACACAGAAAAGGCACTTGACTAAATTCAACATCCTTTCATGGTGGAAACACTTCAAAGGATTGGAATAGAAGGAAACTTCCTCAACATGATAAAGGGAAGATGTGAAAAACCCACAGCTCACATTATCGTCACTGGGGAAAGACAGAAAACTTTCCCTCTAAGATCAGGAACAAGACAAGGATGTGCACTGTCACCACTGTTACTCAACATTGTGCTGGGAAGTTCTAGGTAGTGCAATTAAGGCAATAAGAAGAAATAAAAGGCATTCAGATTGGAGAGGGAAAAGTAAAACTTTCACTGTTTGCAGATTACATGATCATATTATGTCGAAAATCCTGAAAAATCCTAAAGCTACTAGAGCTAATAAACAAGTACAGCAAAGTGGCAGGATACAAGATTAACATGAAAAATCAGTAGAGTTTTTATACACCAGCAATGAGCAATCTAAGGAGGAAACCAAGAAAAAATTTCCATTTACAATAGTAAACAAAGGAATAAAATATTCAGGAATAAACTTAATTAAGGACTTAAAGGCCTACAGAAAACTATGTTTTATGGAAAACTGTAAAATGTTGCTAAAAGAAATCAAGGAAGACCTAAATAAATGGAAAGACATATTGTGTTCATGGATTGAAAGATCAAATATAGTTAAGATGTCAATTCTACCAAATTAGTTTATAGATTCATCGTAATACCAATTAGAATTGCAACAATAGAAATAGAAAAAACAATAATCAAATTAATTTGGAAGGGCAGGGTGCCCCCAATAGCCAAAAATATCTTAAGAAAAATGCAGGAGGAGGTTTCAGACTACCTGACTTTAAAGCATATAACAAAGTTACAGATTACAAAACATCACAGTACTGGCATAAAGATGTACTGAAACAATGGAATAAAATTCAGTGTTCAGAAATGGACGCACCCATCTTTAGCCAACTGATCTTTGATAAGGCAGTCAAGTCAACTCAACTGAGACATAGGAGCCCTTTCAATAAATGGTGCTTGGAGAACTGGATACCCATATCCAAAACAATGAAAGAAGACCCTATCTCCACCCTATACAAAAGTTCATTGAAAATGGATCAAAGATGTAAACATTAGTGCTAAGACCATAAAACATTTAGAATAACGTGTAGGGAAATATCTTAAGGATCTTGTGATAGGCTATGGTTTCCTAGACCCAAAGCATGAGCAATGAAAGAAGAAATAGTTTAATGGGATCTTGTCAAATTTGAACGCTCTTGCACATCAAAGGACTTTGTCAGGAAAGTGAAAAGGCAGCCTACATAGGGAGACAATATTTGGAAACCACATGGCTTAGTTTGTAAGCTACTGGAATACAATATATCAGAAATGGAACAGCTTTTAAAAAGAGAATTTATTAAGCTGCAAGTTTATAGTTCTAAAACCGCAAAAATGTCCAAATTAAGGCACCAAGAGGTTACCTTCACTCAAGAAAAGCTGATGCTACCCAGAACAGCTCTGTCTGTTGGGAAGTCACGTGGCTGGTGGCTGGTGGGCTCTTTGGGTTCTGGACACCTTTCTCAGCTGGGAAGGTACACGGCAACATCTGCTAGCTTTCTCTCCTCATTTCATAAGGCTCCCCTGGGAGCATCTTCCTTCCACATCTCCAAAGGTCTTTGGCTGTGTGGGCTCTCTTTGTTCTAAAGCTTTTTCAAAATGGTTCCCTCTTAAAGGGCTCCAATAAGCACCCCCATCTTGAAAGGTTTGAGACACATAATCAAAAGTTACCACCTTTAAGATTTTCATATATTAACTGTAAAAATATTTTTATCTTCATAGTTTCCTGAAATCAGAAAAATATTTAGTAAAGTAAGTCATTACTATAGCATGCAGATATTTGTAAGAACTTTCTACTTGATATTGTATTGAAAACAATCACAGTTTTGACAGCTTATCAAATGGTATCTAACTTGGTATTTAATACTTAGGATTTAAGAACTTTGCTATCTGAATTTGTACATTTTTTCCTTGTTGCCTTAATTTTAAATTTGTTTATGAAACTTACTGTGAAACACAGGCTTTGCAATCTTTATATGGATACTTTATTTAAATATGCCTATGGCTAAGTTAACTAAGATATCCATTTTTGGTGGTTCTAAGTTTATTTAATGAAATAAAAAATAAGTTACCACCCACAATTGGGTGGATCACATCTCCATGGAAACAATAAAAAGGTCATACCCAGCAATATCGAATGAGGTTTAAAGAACTTGGCTTCTCTAGGGTACACAACAGATTCAAACTGACATGACACATATAAGGGTATAATATCCAGAATATATAAAGAGATCCTATAACACAACAACAAATAGACAAACAACCCAATTTAAAAAATGGGCAACAGAATAAGAATAAGGGCTGTGCCAGTTTGAAAGGATTATGTGCCCTAGAAAAGCCATGTTTTAATCCTGATCCATCTCATGGAGGCAGCCATTTCTTTTAATTCCTATTCAGCACTGTAGGATGGAAATTTGATTAGATTATCTCCAGAGATGTGACTCTGCCTATTCCAGGTGGGTCCTGATTGGTTTATGGGAATCCTTTAAAAGAAAACATTTTGGAGAGAAGGACAAGAGAGTAATGAGGACCACGAAAGCACGCACAGCCAGAGAACTTTGGAGATGAAGAAGAAAAATGTCCCTGGGGAGCTTCATGAAACAAGGAGGCTGAAAAGAAAGTTAGCAGATGTTACCATGTTCACCATGTGCCTTTCCAGTTGAGAAAGAAGCCCTGAACTTCATTGGCCTTTCTTGAGTGAAGGTAACCTCTTATCAGTGCCTTAATTTGGACATTTTTATAGCTTTGCTTTAACTGGGACATTTTCATAGCCTTAGAGCTATAAACTAGCAATTTATTAAATTCCCCTTTTAAAAGCCATTCCATTTCTGGTATATTGCATTCCAGGAGCTAGCAAACTAAAGCAGATGGTATATGGAGAAAATACAATTAATGCAAACTAGGGTCTATGGTTAACAGTAACATTGTAGTGTTCTTTCATTAATTGTAACAAAGGCAATCTACCAAAGCTTAAATGTCAATAACGAGGATATAATGGAGAGGCATGAGATTCCTGTTGTTTCCCGCTCTCTCTCTTTTTTCTCCTTTCCTTCTTTCTCTGTAGAAGAAATGGAAATGTTCTCATATAGATTGTGGTGGTGAATGCATAACTACATAATTTTACCATAGTGATAACTATGTGATTATACTGTAAGGAAGTAGAATGGTATAGTCCCTCTGGGGGACAGTGTGTTGGTTCCACAGGAGGCTAAATATAGTTTGCCACAAGATCCCACAACTCTGTTAATAGACAAAGATTTGGAATAACTGAAAGCAGGGACATGAATAGATGTATACACACTGGTGTGTATGGTGACATTATTTGCAACTTAATGGATGGAGATGACCTAAGGGTGCATTGACTGATGAATGGAATGGTGAAATGTGGTGTATACATACGATGGAATAATGAGTGGCTGCAGGAAGGAATTCTCATAGTTGCATGCCATATAACTTCATTCCTTCCTGCAGCCACTCATTATTCCGTCATATATATACACCATATTTCACCCTTCCAATCATTAGCTTGTGTGACATGCAACTAGGAGAATGAAATTTGAGGACATTATGTTGAGTGAAATGAGCCAGAAAAAAAGTGGACAGATAATGTACGGTCTCACTAATAAAACTAACTATACGAGAATTGAATTTGAGTGCATAAGTTATCAGGGGATAGAAAGTGGACAGAGATTGGGCAACTGATGATTAAGGAGCACAGAATGTACAAATAAGGCTCATTGTAAAGGATCCTAGACTGTAAGCTCTCACAGCAGTCACGTCTGTTACTGAGTCTTAACTGATATTTCTAAATTCTGAAATGTCATGCTCTTTATGTATGACCTGGTAGTTCCATGGAACATGGGATATCTGGGGGACACCTGAGACTCAGAATTAGAGTTCTGCAGCTCTGAAAGTCAGCATTACTCCATTCAGCAACTGTAAAGAAGCTAGAAAAGAGATCAAACTCCAATTAGACAAATGAATGAAATGGACCTGGTTAACACTAAGGTAAATCGGACTATAGAGTAAAGGATGATATAGTCTATATTCTAAAACTTCAACTTCTGTGGCAAACCAAAGGAAGAAATGTTTATTTCGTCCAAAATTTAAATTTTCTGCAGCATATTATCTAATTTAATCTATCTGGTCAGTTTATTTAAACAACCTAATTACATGGAAACTAGAATAGGGAATGAGAGCTTATTATTCAGTACAGGTTAATGTAATACCCAGATATATTCCAGAGCATTTGGGGCAGAAAATAAAAACATACTTGCAAAGTCATCTATGAGGGACTAGAGAAAAATGTGGAACTATCCCATTTTTCAGGGTCCCACTCCTTTCCAATCAATGCCCACACTTTAACATCTGACACCATGCAAGATTGAGATTTCAGTTTATGTTGTAAAGTTGCTACTCTAACAATAAGATTCTGAGTCTGATTTTCAGAGATCTCAAGTCTACGGCTACAGGAGATAAGATTTTTCCTTCAGGACACTCATAGAAACTTCTACATCTTAAGAAGTAGACACTTAAGCTTCTCATTTGAAGACTTAAGCCCATTCCTTTCACTCATTAATGTATCCAGTGTATCTAACAACAACCATTATCTGGGAGATAATGTGTCAAAAACATTATCTCCCAGAGCCGGGCTTCGTACAAGCGAAAAATTAGAAGAATCGAATGATGATATTTTGACTATCTGTTTTGCCAACTTACTCCATGGATTGGCAGTGTCATTCTGATTATGGGAATCAGAGTCCTTAGTACCTTTGTATCCAGAGTAGAAACCATTCATAAAACCCCATTTTTAAGATTCTGTTTCTTAAGAACCACTCCTGGTACCAAGTTGTATTAGTTAGGGTTCTCTAGAGAAACAGAATCAACATGAAATATTCATAAATATAAAATTTATAAACATGTTTCATGTAACTGTGGGAACATAGAGTCCAAAATCTGTAGGCAGGCTATGAAGCTGAGGACTCCGATGGAGGGTCTGAACGAACTCCACAGGAAAGGCTCACCGGCCAAAGCAGGAAGAGAGCCTGTCTCTTCTGAATCCTCCTTTAAAGGCTTACAGTGATTAGATTAAGCATCACTCCTTGCAGAAGACACTCCCCTTGGCTGATTACAAATGGAATCAGCTGTAGATGCAGCCAACGTGATCATGATTTAATTCTATGAATTGTCCTCATAGCAACAGACAGGCCAGCATTTGCCCAACCAGACAAACAGGTAACACCACTTGGCCAAGCTGACACATGAACCTGACCACGACAGCCTCCAATAGCAAAAAAATTACAATATATAAGGTTATTCTTTGGTGACTGAGAAATACTGGACACAATCTAAATGCCCATTCATTGGAGAGTGGAATATCCAACTAATGATATATCAGGCAGAAATAATAAGCAGCAGGGAAAATTAAAAACTAATGAATTGGTTACTTACAGGAAGTGTGGTAAAATCAAGGTGGAAAGAATGGGGGGAATGGTGATGAAAATGGGTAATGTGGGAAAGCAAGGCATTATATGAGAGAAACTTTTTGCATAGTTTAATGTTTCACATACTAAAAAAATATAGAAACAACAAGGATGGGGAAAAACTTCTAAATGTAATACTGACAGAAACAAACAAAATTGCATTTCAAATGAATGACATAACCACACTGAATGAGGGAAAAGCAAATGCATAGTGTGAATATATGTATATTAGTATACACACATCTATACATTTAATCTGCATGTGTACGCTTCTATTATAGGTCTATTTAATAAAAGAGCCTAGAAGCAAAGTCACCTCAACAGCAATGAGAACCTCTAGTGCCCAGGTCTTAGTTTTAAAATACCATTCTCTATATGAAGAACCAGGGCTCCTCAGAAAAATAACTGACTCCAGGGAAGCTATGGGATGAGCTCAGAAGTTGCGGTGTAAAAAAGTAAGGAAATGCTCCAAGAAGGATAGGGACATCTCAAAAGAACACAAGCCACCATGAAAGGGTATATGGTGATCAAATCTGGTATAATATGGATATCAAAATAAATAAGGATAGCAATGAACTATAAGCCACTGGATAAAATAAGAATTAATGAGTCTATACTGATTTAAACAAACAAATAAATAAGGGGGAAGAGAAAATTATTCTATAGGTAAAATGTCAATTAATAAATATAGAAGAAATGTTGAAATTAGAAAACCCCCACTTGGAAACCACCAGAGGTATAACTGATTGAGACAAGTGTCACCAATGGCTATTAAAACTAGTGGATGTGTGGATGCGTGTCTGACAAATAGCAGGACATTTATGTACATCAAAGAATTTTTTTTCATCACAGAGTTGAGTATTCATTACCATGATCTTTTTTATGCACTTCAATTAAAAAAAAATTTTTTTTTTACATGGGCAGGCACCAGGAATTGAACCCGGGTCCTCTGCCATGGCAGGTGAGCATTCTTGCCTGCTGAGCCACCGTGGCCTGCCCTAAAATATTTTTATTGATTAAACAATATACAAACATACAAACATTCTTAACATACAAACATTCCATACATGGTATGTGTTAGTTAGATTCAGTTGTCAACTTGGCCAGGTGAGCATACCCAGTCTTGTTGCTGTGGACGTAAGCCAATGGTACGTGAACCTCATTTGTTGCTAATTACATCTGCAGTCGGTTAGGAGGCGTGTCTGCTGCAGTGAGTGACGTTTGACTTAATTGGCTGGTGCTTAAATGAGAGATCCCAACGTAGCACAGCTAAGCAGCTCGGCATTCCTCATCTCAGCACTAGCAGCTCAGCCCAGGCCTTTGGAGATGGAGAAAGAAGTCACCCCGGGGAAAGTTGTTGGAATACAGGAGCCTGGAGAGAAGACCAGCAGAGACCATCCTGTGCCTTCCACATAAGAAAGAGCCTCAGTGGAAAGTTAGCTGCCTTTCCTCTGAAGAACTAACAAAATAAATCCCCTTTTATTAAAAGCCAGTCCATCTCTGGTGTGTTGCATTCCCGCAGCTAGCAAACTAGAACATGGTACACAATCAATGGCTCACAATAGCATCACATAGTTGCACATTTATCAACATGATCATTTTTTTAAATTTTGCATCACTCCAGAAAAAGAAAAAGACAAAAGAAAAAATCCATACATCCTGTACCCCTTACCCTCCCTCTCACTGACCACTAGTATTGCAAGCTACCCAATTTTTTTACTCCTTACATGCCTATTATTTATGTTTTTTTATTCATCTGTCCATATTGTGGATAAAGGAAGCATCAGCCAAAAGGTTTACAATCACACAGGATTCTAGTTTGCTAGCTGCCGGAATGCAATATACCAGAAACAGAATGGCTTTTAAAAAGGAGAATTTAATAAGTTGCTAATTTACAGTTCTAAGGCCGAGAAAATGTCCCTATTAAAACAAGTCTATAGAAATGTCCAATCAAAGGCATCCATCCTTGATTCAAGAAGACTGATGAAGTTCAGGGTCTCTCTCTCCAGTGAGAAGGCACACAGCGAACACAGTTAGGGCTTCTCTCTCAGCTGGAAGGACATATGGCAAGCACGGCGTCATCTGCTAGCTTTCTCTCCTGGCTTCCGGTTTCATGAAGCTCCCTGGGAGGCATTTTCCTTCAAAGGTCGCTGGTTTGTAGACTCTCTGCTTTGTGGTGCTGCAGCATTCTCTGCTCTCTTGAATCTCTTGAATCTCTCTCATTCTCCAAAATGTTCCCTCTTTTATAGGACTCCAGAAACTAATCAAGACCCACCCAAATGGGTGGAGACACATTTCCCCCCATTCAGCTTAATAACCACTATTGATTGGATTATTCTCCAGGGAGATGATCTAATTACAGATTCAAACATACAGTATTGAATAGGGGTTATTCTACCTTTACAAAATAGGATTTAGATTAAAACATGGCTTTTCTAGGGGACATACATCCTTTCAAATCAGCACACATAGTCACATTGTAAACGCTATATACTTATACAATCATCTTTAAGAATCAAGGCTACTGGAATAACCCTCAAATTTTTATTTATTTATTTATTTATTTATTTTTGCATGGGCAGGTACCGGGAATCGAACCCAGGTCTCCAGTATGGCAGGTGAGAACTCTGCCTGCTGAGCCACCATGGCCCACCCATCAAATAATTTTCTCACAAGATATTTGTTAAATAAAAAGAGAGAAATATTTACTTGATAGTATAGAAACCTGACAAACAACACCTTAACAAAGCGATACCAAGTAAAGGGACAAATTACCATTGTGTGCTTCCTGGGATGATGCCTATGGCATCCCTACCAAAAACATAAATGTGAACCATGGAGAAACAGAGACAAAACAAATTGAGGGACAATCCACAAAATAACTGATCCTTACTCCTTAATTATATTAATGTCATAAAAGACAAAACTGACCCAAAGCTACAAGGAAAATCGTTGCTTTCCCCACTACATGGTACAAGCCATTCAGGGGTAAAAATCTCCCAGGAATTGTCGGGTATGACTTCTGGGGATGAATCAGGCCCTGGCATCATGGGATCAGCAATGCTTTCCTGACCAAAAGGGAGAAAAGAAATGTAATAAAATCTAAGGTGGGCAGGCCCCCATGGCTCAGCTGGCAGAGTTCTCACCTGCCATGCCAGAGACCTGAGTTCGATTCCAGATGCCTGCCCTTGAAAAAGAAAATCAAAGGTGATGGTGGAGTTATACAGAGAAGGTTCAGTTTAACAAATGAGTATGAATGCTGAATCATTATACTAATATTTCTTTTAGCCTCCAAGTACCTTAGAACAGCTAGAAATAAAAATCTAACACTGTGGAATTGTAGCCCATAACAAACTCTGACATCTGTTCTACAACTAATTGTTGCAATGTACTTTGAAATTTATTGCCTTTATGTATATATCTTATTTAAAGAGAAGGAGGAGTATAACAGAAAAGATAGGATTTACCAAATGAGTATGACTGCTGAATCATTATACTGATATTTCTGTTGGTCTCTAGTGTCTTGGAGCAGCTAGAAGAAAAAAATGAAAAATCATGGAACTATAACCCATACCAAACTTTGAAATCTGTTCTATAAGTACTTGTAAAAATGTACTTGGAAATTTCTTGCTTTTTTGTATATATGTTATATTTCACATGAAAAAAAAACTTAAAAAAAATAAGGCATCAGTGACCAAGAGAGATCAAATGGAGTCAAGAGGCTATTCTGGAGGCTGCTTCAGTTAGACAGTACTAATTGCCATGGTTTGCTAAACCTCATCAACATCACTGCTGTTGACTCTTTTTTTTATTGACAAATCTTCACACACATACACTCCATACATGGTGTGCAATTAATGGCTCACAATATCATCACATAGCTGTGCATCCATCACCATTGTGCTAGTTTGAAATGATGTAAGTACCCTACAAAAGCCATTTTTTAATCCTAATCCCATTTTGTAAAGGCAGTCATTTCTTCTAATCCCTATTCAGTATTGAATGTTTGAAATTGTAATTAGATCATCCCCCTGGAGATGTGATTTAATCAAAAGTGGTTGTTAAACTGGATTAGGTGACAACATGTCTCCACCTATTTGGTGGGTCTTGATTAGTTTCTGGAGTCCTATAAAAGAGGAAACATTTTGAAGAAAGAAAGAGATTCAGAGAGAGCAGAGCAGAAAAGGCATAGGCACAAGAAGCAGAGTCCACCAGCCAGTGACCTTTGGAGATGAAGAAGGAACATGCCTCCCAGGGAGCTTCATGAAACAGGAAGCCAGGAGAAGATGCTAACGGATGACGCCATGCTTGCCATGTGCCCTTCCAGATGAGAGAGGAACCCTGACCATGTTCGACATGTGCCCTTCCAGATGAAAGGAAACTCTGAACTTCATCGGCCTTCTTGAACCAAGGTATCTTTCCCTAGATGCCTTGGATTGGACATTTCTATAGACTTGCTTTAATTGGGACATTTTCTCGGCCTTAGAACTGTAAGCTATCACTTTATTAAATTCCCCTTTTAAAAGCCATTTTGTTTCTGGTATATTGCATTCCAGCAGCTAGCAAACTAGAACAAATATGATCATGTTTTAGAACATTTGCAAAATTCCAGAAAAAGAAATAAAAAGGAAAAAACTCATATATCGCATACAACCTTAACCCTCCCTCACATTGACCACCAGTATTTCCAATTTATTTACCCTTTGTCCCCTCTATTATTTATTTTTTAAGCATCACACATATATTTTTTCCTCCTGGCTTTTTGTTGTTGTTGTATGCTGTATGAAGGGGTCACATTTCATTATTTTTCCATGTGAGTATACTCTTATTGCAGAACCATTCGTTCAATTTTTTGTTTGTTTGCTTTTATTTGTCAGTTTTGCTTGTTTGTTAGTTGGGAAGTGCATGGACCAGGAATCAAACCTGGGTCACTGTGCTGGTTTCAAATGATGTATGTACCCTAGAAAAGCCATGTTTTAATCCTAATCCCATTTTGTAAAGGCAGCTGCTTCTTCTAATCCCTATTCAGCATTGTATGTTTGAAACTGTAATTAGATCATCTCCATGGAGATGTGATGTAATTGAGAATGGTTGTTAAGCTGGATTAGGTGACAACATGTCTCCACCCATTCAGGTGGGTCTTGATTAGTTTCTGAAGTCCTATAAAAGAAGAAACATTTTTGGCGAATGAGAGATTCAGAGAGGGCAGAGCAGAACGATGTAGCCACAAGAAGTAGAATCCACCAGCCAGTGACCTTTGGAGATGAAGAAGGAAAATGCCTCCTAGTGAGCTTCATGAAACAGGAAGCCAGGAGAAGAAGCTAGCAAATGATGCTGTGTTAGCTATGTGCCCTTACAGATGAGAGAGGAACCCTGACTGTGTTCACCATGTGCCCTTCCACTTGAGAGAGAAACCCTGAACTTCATCAGCCTTCTTGAACCAAGGCATCTTTCCCTGGATACCTTAAATTGGACATTTCTATAGATTTGTTTTAATTGGGACATTTTCTCAGCCTTAGAACTGTAAACTAGCAACTTATTAAATTCCCCTTTTTAAAAGCCATTCTGTTTCTAGTATATTGCATTCTGGCAGCTAGCAAACTAGAACAGTCCCCTAGATGGCAGATGAGAATTCTACCACTGAACTACCCCTGCACCCCTATCCCCTGTATTATTTATTTATTTTTATCCATATTTTTTTACTCATTTGTCCTTACCCTGGATAAATGGAGCATAAGACACAGGTTTTCGTAATCACACGGTCACATTGCAAGAGTTAAATCTTTATACAATCATCTTCAAGAATCAAGGCTACTGGAAGACAGCTCAGCAGTTTCAAGTACTTCCCTCCAACCATGCCGACAAACCATAAACTAAAAAGGGATATTATATAATTCATGTAGTGGAGAGGGCAGTCAGTTCACCTGCAGAGTTGGCTTAGAGATAAAGGGCATATCTGAGCAACAAAAGAGGTTCTCCAGAGATGATAACTGGGCCTAATTTTAAGCAGGCTTAGTCTATCCTTTGCAGGAATAAGTTTCATAGGTGCAAACCCCAAGATTGAGGCCTTGCCGTACTGATTTGGTTGTCCCCACTGCTTGTGAGAATATCAGAAATTCTCCAAATGGGGAAGTTGAATATTTCCTCCTTTCTCCCCAGTCCCACAAGGGGAATTTGAGAATACCTCTTTATGCACTGCCCAAATTGCTCTGAGACATTATGCTAATCTGGACAAACCTAAAACATTTCATGCCCTATTTCAAGATTCCACGTACTTACAAAGTTCAACTAAACTGACCATTCAAGTTAAATTAGGAAGTGTGCTACCCAAAATATAAATTTTGCACCCAACAAACATCTCTTCCTTTGGTCCCACACGAAAGTTGAAGTTTTAGAATATGGACAATATAAAAAAATATATGCAGGGCGACCGAGGCCATGATTCGGGGGTGCAGCTGAACTGTGAGAGCCTCCTGGTTGCAGAAGCCAAGGACCTGAGAGGCAGAAAGCTGGAGCCTGGCACAGAGCACAGAGCCTGCAGGAGTGAACAAATGGGGGCCGGGGTCTAGGAAGTAAGCCAGGCCATGTTCCTTGGGTGTGCTACTCTCACCAGCACAGCCCTTTGACTGGTGACGCACCCCCACGCCCCACATACCTGAACCCTGTCAACCGCTCCCATTCCCCACACTCCAGACATCCCCACCCCAAGTATAGTCCACCCCACCTTTCCTGCACCCCTTCCAAGCACTACCTCCCCCTCCCTGTTCCCTGCAGGCTGTTGCCAGCACATAAGGCTGCAGGCACTAACCTCCATACCCAGGCTACCCCTGCTCCCCTGCCCATAGTGTCACACAGCCTCACCCCGACCCCCTGAGCTCTGTGCATCAGTTTATGGCACTCCCAGGCCCATACATGTGCATGGGCCCCCAATTACATCATTCAGCTCTGGGAACTGCACTTTACAGCAATCCTAGAATAGCTAATGTGCACAGCCTTCAGCCACACTTCCCAGCTCTGAGAAAGTACTGACCTGCGCAGCCGGGTCACATCTGTCCCCAATCCATGAAGGCACAATGCTGACCTGCTGCCACAGCTCTATGCATGCACACAAAGGGCCCCATGCACTAGACCAGCACACACCAAGGTTTCACCCCCCAGACCTGTGCACCACACAGCTACATCCTCCCTGGCTGCTGGGCACCCACACTCATGAGCATAAGAGTAACATCCTCCAACCTGTGCCTATACCTACACTGAAACAAATCCTCACACTGAGTGCGCCACCCCATACCCTGCTCCCTGCTGTACAACTATCCCAGAAACACAAGGCCTTAGACTACAGAAAGAAATCATCTCCCAAAGTAAATGAATCAAGATATTTACATGCCACAAAGACAGCAGAAGATCACTAAGCATGTCACAATACGGACAGAAATAGCCCTGTCTAATGACCAAATTAAAACAGCAGAAGAGACACAGACATTAGAACAAACAATCAAAGATGTTCATACAACTCTACTTAGTAAAATAAGTGGAATAGCAAATAACATAAAGGGGATCAAGTAGACACGGGAAGAGCGTAAAGAGGAATTTGAAAGAATAAATGGAAAAATCGCATGTATCACAGAGATTAAAGACTCTGTGACCAAATAAAAAACATACTAGAGTCACACAATACAAGATTTGATGAGACAGACGAAAGAATGAGTGATACAGAGGACAGGATAACTGACGTCAAAGACTCAAAACAGCACATGGCAAAAAAAGATGGAAAAATTGAATTGGATTTCAGGGAAATGATAGACAAAACAAAGCAAGCAAATATAATAATCATTGGTGTACCAGAAGGAGATGAGAGGAATAGAGGGCTAGGAAGAGTAGCTGAGGATATAATAAGGGAAAGCTTCCCAACCCTCATAAAGGACATAAATACACAAGTCAAAGAAGCCCAACAAACTCAAAACAGAATAAATCCAAATAGGCCTTCCCTAAGACACATACTAATCAGTCTGTCAAATGTGGAAGACAAGCAGAAAATCCTGAAAGCAAGAGAAAAGCAATCTACTACATACAAGACTGAGTTCAGACTACTCAACTAGCACCAGAGGCAAGAAGGCAGTGGTATAATATATTCAAGATCCTGAAAGAGAAAGACTTCCACCCAAGAATTCTGTGCCCAGCCAAATGGCCTTTCAAAATTGAGGAATAGATTAAAGTTTCCACAGACAAAAAAGTCCTGAAAGAATCTGTCAACAAGAGGCCAGCCCTATTACAAAACATAAGTTTCAGAAGGAAAGATTTAGTTGAAAGTCTATCTCTCACGTACTGAAAAACATGCAATTTCCTATCAACTTTATATTGTATGATCTGCTCTTAAAGTGCTATAAGCTCTTAAATTTTAGGAGGGTATATAAAAAACATAGAAATAAATAAAAGTATCAGGCACTACCTACATGAACATTTGTAGATTAAACGTACAATGTCAGATTATGTTATAGGTATTCTATTAGGACACAGTTAACTGAAAATATAACCCAAGTAGATGGCATATACTTCAAGACTACATGAAGTCTTACAAGTTTTCATAAAAATAAAATATTACTAGTTATATTAATAATTCCTTGTATTATTTTAAGAGCCCTTGCCTCATTTTCTACTTACCACATTCATATCGTAACTGAAAGTTATTAGTGTTCAAGAATGTTTTTCTAAGAACTTAAAACAGAGAGTTAGACTGGATTAGCAGTTTTTTTTAATCATTCCATTCTAAATATACAATCAGTAATTCTTAATATTATCACATACTTGCATATTCATCATTTCTTAGAACATTTGCATCGATTTAGAAAAAGAAATAAAAAGACATCAGAAAAAGAAATAAAATGATAATAGAGAAAAAAAGATTATACATACCATACCCCTTACCCCTTGCTTTCATTTATCACTAGCATTTCAAACTAAATTTATTTTAACATTTGTTCCCCCTATTATTTATTTTTATTCC
>PVIY010045005.1:0-19362 GCA_004026745.1 Myrmecophaga tridactyla | reverse complement strand
CCGGGCGCCGCGGCTTTGGGGAACTCACAGATCCGGCGAGTTGCCGTCGGTCTAAGCTGCTCCCGTTCTGGGCGCGCTGTGTGTTCGGTCACTATCGTGGTTCCGGGAGCTATTCTGTATTGTTTCTGGTTATCTAGTAGTTGTTCTGGAGGACGAACTAAAACGCGCACCTTGCTAAGCCGCCATCTTGGCCCCCCTCTGGATTGGCTTTTATAAAGGGAAATTATTAAGTTACAAATTTACATTTCTAAGGCCATGAAAATGTCCAAATTAAGGTATCAATAAGAGGATAACTTCACACAAGAAAGGTCAATTGCGTCCGGGTTCTTCTGTCATAGGCAAGGCACATGATGAAGTCTGCAGGCCCCCTCTCTCTTGGCTTCTGGTTTCTAATGGCTCTGCCAGCTCCTGTTCCCAGTGGCTTTCTCTCAGAGTATCTGTGGTCATCATTTAGCTTCTCTGGGGGCAGATTCTGGGTTTCATATCTTAGTTTAGCATCATCAAATGTCTGTGTCTTGGTGTCATATTTTTGTTTTCTGTGTCAGCTCTCCAAGTATCTCTGGCTCTGTGTTCTCTGTGTCCATTCTTTTTTTTTTTTTTGCATGGACAGGCACCAGGAATAGAACTCAGGTCTCCAGCATGGCAGGTGAGAACTCTGCCTGCTGAGTCACTGTGCCCACCCTCTGTGTCTACTCTTTTAAGGACTCTGGTAAACAAATTAAGACCTATCTTGAATATGTGGGGTCACATCGTCATCTATCAAAATTCTCACCTACAACTGGGAGGTCACATTTACTTGGAAACAACCTAATTAAGAGATCTCACCCACAATATGTCTGCAGTTACAGATTGGATTAGAAGAACATGGCTTTTCTGGGGTTATATAAGAGTATGTAACCACACATGTTATGTAGCATATGAACAGGTTCCAGGTGTTAGGATATGGACAACCTCAGGGGGGCCATTATCTTAGCTAACTTGGCTCTCCATTATTGTATGAAAGAGCTCTCAATTTTCATGTTTTAAACTTTTAATGTACTTTGGTCCCAATGTATTGCTAAATTTCTAAGTGACTACCTAAATTAAGGGGTAGCTAACTATAGGGGCCATTGTTTGGGGTGAAAACACCTGGCATTGACTTCGTCCTAAGTTTAGTTTCAGTTATTATGCTCTATCTTCCTAATTTGTGGAAGAGTTGGCAAGGTTCATGGACAAGTCAAAATTTGTCCTACCACCTTCCTAAGCCTTGTCAAAGTTAGATTAGAGTGCAGATTATATTTTTTTTAATTAAAAAAGATAATATGGACAAGCATCTTTGTATACTCACCCTTGCCACATATGGGGATTCACCTGCCGAAAAGTTTTTAAATTAAAGGAATAAAACAGAGGGATGGCCACAGTGGTTTAGTGGCAGAAATCTCACCTGCCGTGCTGGAGACCCAGGTTTGATTTCCAGTGACTGCTCATGCAAGAAAAAAAAGGAAGGAAAAGTCTTTTAAGTTAAAGGGTTTTGGATAAAGAAAATATCTATGTTCCAGCATAGAAAAATGGTGAGATAGGGTTAGAATTGGGGGAGTGGCTTGGCTGAGCAAAATGCAAATTCCCAGAAGCCATCAGGCCTTAAGGAGAAAGATATCTCTGAGAAGAAGAGTAGTGAATAGCAAATGGAGCCAAACAACCCCCACCTGAGTAAGTCATCTGTGGACCCACCCAAATCCACCATCTACCACCAAGCAACACTCATGAGAGAAGAAAGGGTAGGAGGAAGAGCCTCCAAAAGGAAGCTGGAGAGGGTATAAGTAAAACCAAGCACTAAAAGCAGACGGCCCTAATGTTGCAGGGCCTCTTGCCTCTCACCTCCTTCTTGCTTCCTCAATAAATTTTCATCCTGCTTACTATTTGAGCTGTGCCCTTGAAGTCTTTCTCGTGGCATGGCCAAGAACATAGAACCAAATACTGCAGCAATGGTGGCAACAGAAGTAGACCTAACATGCATCTGAGAGAATGCCATCGAATAGAAAATTATTAAGTGCCTTCCATAAACTAGGTATGTTTTCTAGGTTTTGTGAAGACACATCACTAATGAGACAAAGTGCCTACCTTCATGGAGTTTGTGTTCCAGTGGTGGATTGATACAGTTTTCAAACATATTCAAACCTCCAGGATTCAAGCATTCATATTAACCTCAGCAGTTCTTCTCAGTCCCACTCCAGAGCATTACTTTAACAGGATCTAAATCTCCATACTTTAATGACAGCTCAAACAATTAACCTCTCCTGAAGGGAATCTAATGCAAACAGCTTATGCAAAGCAATATATCCGGAGGAGATTTTAAGCACCTATCCTCTTAGGAACAACTTATGCAAACAGATATGTGTTAGAGTAGTTTAGCCTTAATAAACATTTATTCCAGCTAATGCCCCCAAGCAAATCCTAAACTCCTAACTATGGCTATATTCAATTGGACATGGAGCAGTTTGTGCATGCACACACACACACACACACACACACGCAAAAATGGAATCTCCTGAACTAAATTCTCTCCTAGAGAGAATGGGATGAGAAATAAATAAGTAAAACCTTCAAATATAATTTAAAGCATTGGCCTATCAAAAACATTCATAACAAGGTATAGCACCAAATTTACTTTTTTTTTTTTTTTTTTTGCATGGGCAGGCACTGGGAATTGAACCTGGGTCTCCAGCAAGGCAAGCAAGAACTTTGCCTACTGAGCCACCATGGTTTGCCCTCAAATTTACTTTTATATGGCTCATTTCTCATTTATAAAATACATGCACACACATATTGGCACCACTTGAAGGGCAGTTTTTATTACTCTTCTGCAAAGCATACATTTATCTTTTGATCAGGAAGTGCTTTAGGCTTCAATTAATTCATTGGAAATGCAGATAAAAATGGAATACAAACATTAACTCACCAAAATTGATTTATGTGATTTATCATTCATATATGACTTTGATAATTTAATATGATTATGCAGGTAGTACTAGGAATTGGAATCAGTCATTGCTGTACATTCTTCAGCTTAAATATAGATAGATAGACAGATAGATAGATAGATAGATACACCTATACATATATATTCAAAATGGAAGTGCAAAGGCAAAACAGATGCATGCAATTAAAAGTAAGAATTAAGAAGAGAACACTAAAATAAATGCAAAAATCATCCTTACAGTTTGATATCTGAATACAGAATACAGAGTTCCAAGAATTCCATCATTTGACGAGCATGAAATAACATCATCATAAAAATGGTCCTTAATCAATATTGACTTGAACTTGGTATTAAAATGTGAACTGAGAAATATTAACTCTAAGATGCAAAAATGCTTTATATTCTCATTTTTAACAAAAGCATCTCTACATTTGAAGGGTACTGGTGCTTACAAATACTTTTTGAATGCCTAGCCAGAAAAAGCTAGGAGTTGCCAAAGTCTGATTAGCTGAAATTTTAAAAGTTAGTTATTATGGTCATCCTTTTAAAGCTAAGCTCACTGCAATTTGGTAGTGGCAGAAACCAAGATTGTTCTTTCAAATTTTTAGATTTCACTCAACATTACATTCCATGGACATAATTTTACATAACCTGTTACCTTCAGAGGATAGAACATGAACTAAGCCATGAATATGGGGATTATATCTGCCTCTGAACAGGTATTATAAAAACCAAATTGCTGTGAGTGGGTTGTTATTGAAAAAAATTTATTTGAATATGTTTGGAGTATTATTCTAATCCTTTCAGCATTTCCTTACTGCTTGGGCTCCAGTTTTGTGCATCCCTTACCAAAGAGATTTCCACCCTATCCTTTGAGACAGAACTACTTATAAAATGCTGCTGCTACAATCTCCTTTTTATCCCAATTTAAAATGATTTACTTTTTTCCATGGCTTTCAATGAAGAAAACCAGAGAGAATTTTTGCTAATAAGGAATGACTAGAAGGTCAGGTTATTTCTCTAGCTAAATATCTATTTCCTTTATAGGTTTATAATATTTTTAAATGTTTTATTGTATAGTACAACATGTATACAAAGCAAAAAACAAAAAAAAAGGCAATAATTTTCAAAGCACACTTCAATATGCAGTTACAGAACAGATCTCAGAATCTGTCATGGGCTACTATTCCATCATCTCAGATTTTTCCTTCTAGCTGCTCCAGAACACTGGAGATTAGAAGGGATATTAATATACTCCATCAGCAGTAGTACTCACTTATAAAAATCTCATTTTCTCTGTTACACCTCCTCCTTCTACTTTAATTCTTCTTATCTGTAGGGATCTATGGGCAATGTCTCTTCTGACTTTTTCATGTTGACAAGGGATGTCCACACTGAAGGATAGGAGGATGTAATTAGTTGATAATCCTGGAGAGGCTGGTCCCTTTGAGTTTCAACATTTATCTGACCTAGGAATCCTTTGGGAATTATATGTTTCAGGAAGGCAAACCTAGTGCTTGAAACCTTTATAGAGTCTCATTTTGAGCCCAAGGTATTCTTAAAAAGAGTCAACAGGAGTGATGTAGATTGGGGTTTATGTCAATTAACACTATCACACTGAAGCTTGCATTAAAGCAGCCTCCAGAATAGCCTCTTGACTCTATTTGATCTCTCTTGGCTACTGATGCTTTATTTTATATACATCTTTTCCCCCTTTTGGTCAGGAAGGTGTTGTTGATTCCACAGTGCCAGGGCCAGATTCCTCCCCAGGAGTCTTGCCCCACGTTGTCATGGAGACATATAGTATTTTAAGAGAGAAATTTAAGAGGTAATCCACCTAATTTTGGGATAAAGCTAGGAGAATGTGAGCAGAGGCAAAGTGGAAAACTTTTACTAAGCCATGGACATACAGATGCCTATTTCAACTGGACATTTATATCTGTAATTAATTTTCTTCAAGGTTAATAAGAATCAGTCCTTCTTGTGGAATGTAATTGCTAAGGAAGAGAGCAGGATCTAATAATATCAAATTGCTAAAAATGTTTTAAATTGCTGTCTTATATTTGATCTAACATATTAGGTATTGTCTGCTTTCCCATCTTCCTGTCCTGTACTGTTTTATCATCTTTGAGTATACATTTCATTTCTTGCAATATATATATGAATGGATGGATGGATGGATGTAAATATGGAGATGTGTGTATGTATGCATATATATGTATATGCATGTATGCACATGCCCCCATACATATATATGTGCATGCAATATACATATGTGTGTATGTGTGTATTCATGCATACCTGTGTAGATATTGTGGACATACAATTATACTTATGTAGTATTTTTATAGTTATTTAGAATTTTATTTCTTATATGTTTGCAATTAAATATAGATTATTTACTAGTATGTAATAAAGTCATAGAAATCTCTCTACTTCCTTGTATATTGTTTTATTTCTTGGTTCAGAATTCTTGTTTCCCTAGTTAATGTTACCAGTGTTATTTTTAATTATTGGAAGCAGTCATGTCTTATGAAAAACTTGTTGGAATGAACACTTCCATAAATTTAGCTTAGCTTAATTTAGCAATCTCATGTAAGGGCTTTATATTAGGTACTCTGACCAGTGATCTAGATTATAATTTTATCATAATACTCATTTTACTATTTAATTATAAAATTTCCAGGAGCCAATTTTGTATTACATCATCTATTCAAAATTTTGTGTAGTATGCATTTAAATTCACATATTTTCTTTGTAGATTTCTACCATTCATTATAAACATTCTCAATTGGCTTATAATAATACATCTACTACTAAAGTTACTTTTGCTTACGTAAAGAAGGCTGTTTTATTTATTTATTCATTCTATAACATTGTATTTCCTACCTCTCATCCCTTTCACTCTAAAACTGACAGCCAGTGGATAATCTGTGGGTCCTACATCAATGAGATGACTGCCTCAGCTCTCTATAAGATTATAAATCATAGATAAGTCTTTCAAGTATATTTCATATGGTGCTTCTAAGAAATTTCATAAAATAACTAGAATACCATGCATTCTCACATCTATTCCTGGAAGTAGGGATATTGTGTAATGTCAATTGACTGCTGATTGATAAAAAGGAGACAGGAAACCCAGCCACTTCCAATTTAATTTTTAAAGAACCCTCACAGGAGAACAAAATAAGATGAAAAATGTGCCTTTTTTTAACCAGTATTTCACATGTGTGAATGATCTATAATTCACAAATGCCAAAATTTTAAATGAGTTATGCAGGTGCTTTCCATGATTGAAATAACTCAGAAAGCTCTTGGAGTTGTGAAAGGATTTATTTTTGTCCTCTACACTTTCATTCTGTTTCAATTCATTTTCAACTATATTTTCCTGGAGTTACTTACTTATTGGTTTGTACTGAGTGCCTTGTTGCCAGGATGATCCATGCGAGCAAAGAAAGTGTATATACTGTACCAGAATTCTGCACAATATCCCTCTCCTTTTTAGTTCTAAAAGCAGGTAACTTTGGGTCAGTACTTGACTTGTAATGAAACTGAAATAGTAAGATGGGAGCTGTAGTCATTAAACCAAATAACATATATAAACCACACTGTTACATTAGGTCTTTTATCTTTTTTAAAATAAAACATTATTTTAAGTGCTTTAGGAAACTTCCACATTATATACATTTGTTTTGTAGCATTCTTTATGTAATCTATACCTATGATGATTAATTCTTGTTTTTAATACATCGTTGATTATTTTTCTCATCATTTCTTCCTGCTTCATTGTGTTCTCTGATTTTCTATTCAAGACTCAAACTTTTAAATTGCTGATTTCAATGTTCCATGTTGTGCCCTGAAGAATATAGCTGACAAAGCAGACACAGGGATATTGGACATCTAAGAGGACAGATGTATTCAGTAGAATGCTTAGGATGACCACAAACAACTAATTAGATCTCCTCTAGGGAATGTTATGCTCTTGAAATACTTTATAACCTTGTTGCATTAGTGTCTTTAGACTAGAACACTGACCTTTATTGTTAGAGCTAACTTTGAATCTGTATTTTTCATTTTTGACTGTGTTTAAAGAAAGGGAGATGAAAAAAGATCAGATTAGGAGGGTGTAATATCATGGCTAAGACTGAACTGCTAATTTATCTGAGCTTATCCTCTTTTAATTAAATCACATCTGATTCTATTTGACAGCCTAAAGCATTAACCTTTTGTAGGCTGAATGTGTCATTTTTGTAATGTCTATTAACTCAGGTTGATTGCCTAGGTATACAGGCTTTAAAACTGCATTGATTTTTTTATAAAAAAAATTTTCCATTTAATTGTTTGGATCTTAAAGCAACATGTAGCCTAAAAATTCTTTCCTACTGTATTGCTATAACTGAGTTTAAATTTTCTCCCTCTATATCATTGTGTGACAAAGAAAACATAGTGAAAGAGGAGTGAAGGGGCAGATACCTTGTTTCCAACACAAAGAAAGCTGGATCTGTCCGATATATGACTGATCTTTCCTTCCCTGGTTTACTGACCAGATAAAAGCAATTTTGATGGAATAAAACAATAACAAATAAATAAAAAAATAATTAATTAATTAATGGTTTGGTGAAGTAGGGTGGTAGAGAGTAGCCAGAGTTCTCCCATCTATTGGAGCTCTACGAACATATAAGGAAATATGAGGTCTAGGGAATTGGTTCCAGTACAAGTAAAAGATGCTTTTGACACATCCAAAGCCACTTAGATAGTAAGTCAAGCATTGAGAGAAGAAATATAAGGTAGAAGTAAGTTGAAAAGAGCAGTGAGAATAAAACCAAAAAAGAAGAGAGCATAGAATGATTCCTTCTAAGTTTAGACATATGGTGAGTATTGCCACCATAGAAATAGCTGTTTAGCTGGCTTTGAATTCAGATTTTCCACTCCCAAGTAGGGATGACTAGAACAAAGTTTCCATAGGTTATTGCTTCTGCTTACCACCCCCCCTACTCCCCAGCAGTTAGCATGCATCTATAAAGGGTTGGGCTCTATAGAAAAACATAAAACGTACATGGCTATATTATATCAAAACATGTTTAAATTACAATTTAAAAGATTACTAAATGATATCAAATTATTCTATACCACAAAATCTAAATTGAGAATGAAAGTAAGATGACAGAGAATGTCACATGTTAGCAGCATTGCAATCCAGAGGGAAAAGACAGGGTGAATTCTGCACACTTGAAGGAGGGCAGTGTTCACCCCTTCAGCTCTCTTTTCCCCTTCTTACCTGCAATAGAATAGACAATCTTACCTGGCTCCCCTGGAAAACTGGTCTTCCTAGCTGGCATATGTCCTAAAAATAGAATGGAACAGGAATTTAAGGATGCTGAAAAGGAGTCAACTAAGCTATAAACTAACAATTCTGTCCTACAGAATGTGCAATAATAGATAGATGTATTAATCTTGAGAAAAGTTTAACTAATTTTGTAGCAAACAAGCTCCTGGCAGCAAGCAGGCCCTCCCCCCCACCCATAACTCACAACCTTTCCTGTTTCTGGCTACCAGTGAGCAGCCCATCACTTCCCTCGAGTGTAACCGATTGCCATATTAGGAGGATGCTACCAGGCATTCTGTCTATAAATACCTTTTATCAGCCACTGGTCGGGGCTCAGACTTTCAGACTACTTGGCTGAGCCCTATGGCCACAGACCAACAAAACCTACTTCCTGAAACTTTGGAGCCTCAATCCTGGTTCATTCTGTTTCTGGGTAACATTCCTGGAGGCTTGCAGCCTTGTTCCTGGTTACGTGCTCCAGTCTCATTTACGCATAATGTTCCTGGACGCTCTTGCAGAGGTTCATTCCTGGTTTCACTCTACATTTCTGGGTGCTTGTCCAGGATCAAGAGGCTGGTGATATTCTCATCTCCCTTGCCTGCGACGGGGACATTGCCTGGACCAGAGACTCGATGGAATCCAGCGCCTGCAACGGGGCTTTTCCCCATCTTTTGGACTCCTGGCCTCCCTGGCTGGGGTACTTGTTGCTACCAGAGCAGTGATGGATCCGGGACAGTTTCAGGAACTAGGTACCAGGGAGTACTGCCCGTCTAACTGGTAAGCATCCGGTGTGTTTGATATCAGCCCACTGGTAAAAGGCTAAGGGAGCCTGAGTGGAAGGGGAGCCTGATCACCTCCCAAGACGATCTGAGTACTGGTCTCCATCCAGAGGACCAGGGTAAACAGAAGCCTTCAGGTTCAGTTTTGGGAAGGGCAGTGCAGGAGGGGTGTTGGAGTGTGTGTGTGATTGTGTGAAGTCCTGGGCCATCGGAGCTGTCTTCCAGGCTGTGACTGAGTTTGGACCCTGCGATTCCTGTGACCTTACTAAGGGCCAGGCCAGACCAAATGAAGCCACTGTCTGTGTAAAACTCTCTGTTGTACGATTAGTAATTCCCTCCCTGTCTGTTGGCTCTGGCGATATGGGAAGGGAGGTCAGCAAGATACCATTATTAGTGCAGGATGTCCAACTCTAAGAAAGCTTTTTACTGATGACTGGGGAGTCAAGCTGACTCCTGGCCAACTTAGGAACTTGTGTGAATTAGAATGGACCATCTTTGGGGTGGATTGGCCACCTGAGCAAACTTCTGAATTAGAAAAGGTGAAGGCAGTTAATAGCGTAGCAGCACAGGCGCGTGGACACCCAGATCAGTTTCCCTATATCCCCACCTGGCTGGAAGTCGCAAAGATGAAGCCAGGGTAGATAAAAGGTTCCTCGCCCAGATGGTGGACGAGCCACGAGAGAAACTGAAGGGCAAGCCCGGTGAGACCGAATGCCCCTGGGACAGAACCAGTGTGCCTACTGCAAGGGGGAAGTGCATTGGAAAAGGTGCCCCAACAAATCTGCCCTGCCAGCACACAGGAGCAGGCAGGACGCCAGCTCCAGGCCTCACCCTGATCCTGCCACCAATGCCCTGGCTGGTGATGAGCTTTCCAACTAGGACAGACAGGGTTTCATTTTTCCAGCCCCCAGGAACCCACGGTTGAGGTAATATTGGGGAGCCAAGCACTGGACTTTATGGTAGATACTGTTGCTGAACACTCGGTAGTAACCCAGCCCCTGGGGAACTCAGCTGTTTTTAGGCTGAATGGTAGGCAGAGTCAGCACTGTCAGCCTGGTATGAAAAAACCACGCCTGAAGGCCAGAGATTGCATTATTGGGGGCTGCTCAGTATTGCACCAGTTCTTGTATGTGCCAGAATGCCCGGTGCCGCTACTGGGGAGAGACCTCCTCAGGAAGCTGCATGTCCAGATTACCTTTAGCCCAGAGGAAAAGCCTCCTTAGGGACTGATGGCCCCAGAAGATCCTACTTCTAACCACACCAGCAAGTGAAGAATGGCGAATGCATGAGGAGCCCAAGGCAGGAGGGGAGGTCTGCCCTAGCCTGCCATCTCCAGATATTCCAAGTGTCTGGGCTGAGCAGAACCCACCAAATTTAACCAAGCACTGCCCATCAGTAGTAATTGCCCTGAAGCCCATGGCAAGCCCTGTGGCAGCATGACAGTACCTCAGAAGGCCCTCGAGGGGATCCAAGGCCATTTGGCATGGCTGGAATCCCACCGGATTGTCTGGCCCTGCAACTCCCAGTGGAACACCCTGCTACTACCCATGAAGAAAGCCCACACAGGAGGATTCCACCTAGTCCAGGACTTGTGAGCAGTCAATGCAGCCACAGAAATCATTCACCTGGTGGTTCCAAACCTGTGCACTCTCCTTAGTCTGGTCCCAGGGAAGACCAAGTGGTTCTCCTGCCTGGACTTGAAGGATGCCTTCTTCTGCAGCCATGAAATATTTGCCTTTGACTGGGAAAGGCCCTCCATAGGAACCAGAAGACAGTTTACTTGGACTCGGTTATCTCAGGGGTTTAAAAACTCCCCCACTATTTTGGGGCAAGCACTAGGGAAGGACCTGCAATCATTCCCAGCCAGAGATTACAATGCACTGTTCTACATTATGTAGATGACCTACTGCTTGCCACCGAATCCCTCCGTGACTGCAAACAAGGGACAGAGCACCTTCCCCATCACCTGGACCAGGCAGGGTACTACATGTCCTAGAAGAAGGCCCAAATCTGCCAGCAGCAAGTCAAATGTCTGGGTTTTTACCTACAGCAAGGGATCCAGAGCCTAGAACTGGAGTGCAAATGAGTAGTTTGTGCCATCCCCACACCAACTTCCAGAAAACAGGTCAAGGAGTTTCTTTCTAGGGGCAACCAGGTTCTGCAGAATCTGGATCCTGAACTATGCACTCCTAGCAAGACCCCTCTATGAAGTCACAATGAGGGTTACACGGACCCATTCCAGTGGGGGCCCAAACAAGAACATGTGTTCCATCATCTAAAGACGACACTCATACAGGCCTTGAATCTAGGCCTCCTGAACTTAGAAAAACCCGTCACCCTGTTCATCCATGAGCACGAAGGGACAGCCATTGGGGTCTTAACCCAGACCCTTGGATAGTGGAAAAAGGCCTGTAGCCTACCTCCCCAGGCAATTGGACAATGTAGCACTAGGATGGCCTTCCTGCCTGAGAGCTATCGCCACCACCACCCTCCTAGTCCATGAGGCCAGAAAGCTCACATTTTGGCAGGAACTGACTTTGTTGGTTCCCCATTTTGTCACCAGCCTCACAGAGCAAAAAGGGCACCCCTAGCTATCAAATACAAGACTCACCAAGTACCAGGCCACCTTGTACAAAACCCCAAACTTGTATCTCAGCATCTGCTAAACCCTGAACCCCACCACCCTGCTGCCTGCTGGGTTGGGGGCCCCCAAAACACAACTGCATAGAGATTGTGGATGAAGTACTCCAGTCACTCAGACCTGAAAGACCAGCAGTTAAAATATTCCAGCATGGAACTGTTCACTGATGGGAACAGTATAGTGAAAGATGGGATGCACTATGCTGGGTATGTAGTTGTCACCCTAGTAGAAATATTAGAGGCCGAGGCCCAAGGCTGAGCTTATAGCACTCATCACAGGTCTGCAATTGGCAGCAGGACAAGAAGCCAACATCTACACCCACTCAAAGTATGCATTCACAACCCTACATGTGCATGGGGCATTGTATGAAGAACGAGGGCTGATAACGGCAGGGAGAAGCATATCAAGCATGGATTAGAAATCCTGGCCTTGCTGGAGGCAGTCTGGGCCCCCTCCGCCATGGCTGTCATCCATTGCCATGGCCACCAGAAGGGAACTCTTTAGCTGCAAAAGGCAAACTGTAAGGCAGACTCGGCTGCCAAAGAAGCGGCATTGGGGCAGCTGGTGTTTCCTCCAGGGCCCAAATGCTCTTTGCTCCCCTCATCCTCCACCCATTACAGTGGTGGAGAGAAAAGCTGAACTATTCCAAGTCACAGGGTGACTGGCTAGCAAGAGAAGGGAAGAAATGCCATGATGGATGGTGGGTCCTGCATAACAGATGTATTGCTGTCCCTGAAAGCCTAGCTTGGCCCCTAGTGAAAAACATTCACTAGCAAACTCATTTTGATGAAAAGGCTCTCACTGCTAGTTTAGGCACTCTCTTATATATACCAACCTCCCCTCTTTGGTGAAGCTAGTATTTAAGAGGTGTGTCACCTGCCAGAGAAACAATGCCAAGCAGCCTAGTGCCAGGATGAGAGATCTGAACAGTCAGTTAGCAGGTCTAAGTCCATTTGAAGATTTACAGAACTGCTGCAGGCCCAGGGATACTGTTATCTCCTGGTATTTGTCTTCACCTTCTCAGGTTGGGTAGAAGTATAGCCCACCCGCTCGGAAACAACCCAGGAGGTGGCACTAGCCCTCCTAAAGGACATCATTCCTCAGTACGGAATGCTGCATACCACTGGCTTTGAAAATGGCCCCACTTTTGTAGTTGAAACCCTCCAAAAGCTAGCAAAAGCCTTGAAGAAAACTTGGAAGCTCTACACCGCCTATGGGCCTCAAACTGGTAGAAAGGTAGAATGGTGAACTGAATTCTAAAGGGACAATTGAAGAAAATCTGCCAAGAAACAAAACTGACCTGGGTACAGGTGCCCCCTATAGCTCTGTTTAGAATTATATCTGCCCCTACAAAGTAAACACGTGTCCACTCTTTTGAATTAGTGTATGGGAGGCCACCACCCTTCACTAGAATCTGCAGGGAAATTTTTAACTTAAGCCTAACTCAACACCTGGTTCAGCTAGGATGGGTTCTAAGTGAGCTGAAAGGGAACATTAGAAGCAGTGCCTGAGCCTTTCAGCATCTGCCCCCTCATACATGAATTTGAACCAGGGGATTTGGTATGGGTAAAGGAATGGTAAAAAGGCTCCCTCCACCTCAGTGGAGAGGCCCTTACCATGTTGTTTTAGCAACCCCAACAGCTGTAGGAGTTGTGGAGTTCATCCCGTGGATCCACCGCTCTCAGGTCAAGAAGGCCACTGCAGACGACCCCTGGGAGTGCACCCTTGATCCTGAACACATGATGCACATTAGTCTCTGGAAGCCATGGCGCCCTTCTCCATCAGAGCCAAAGTCAACTGACCAGCCTATGAGTGATAGTCATTGCCCTGCTCTAGCTCACTGGAAGCAGTTAGTCAACACATGGGTAAAGCCTGAGGAGACTTCCAAGCCTTGCTTCAGTCACCCCTGGAAGCTGACTGTTCTATGCATGGCCAAAGCTTCCGGAGCTGCAAACCAACCTAAATCAACCCCTTCCCCTTCCCTATAAGTGCTCCTGTGCCACAGGTACTCTCTTTAGCCTCCTGTTCTTGCTAATCAGGTTCCTGATCCTCCTGGTTTTCCTAGTTGCCACCCAGAGTGCATCTCCATTCCTCCCCTGAGGCTAATTGTACATTCATGTGGTGGCACTCCCCATAGCCAGCACCATGCGCCTTACTCTTCTGTTTCTGCTTGGCATGATAATAAGCCCTTCCAAGGGGAATGATGCATGCCAGGCATGCCTCAAGACCACCTATGTTGGGAAAAAGGTGGAAACTACCATAGCTTTCTCCAACCAGTATTCATGCCAGGGCAGTTCTCAGAGCTGTATTCTTAATGAAACTCTGTATTCTGTATGCACTGTAAAGGAAGGTCCCCCAGTATGTTATAACCCCACCTCACTGGGTCAAGTAATGCTATACTCATTGGTCTACTGAGGAAAGACTGTTGCTACTGCCCCTGAAGGAAGCCCCACAGTCTGTCTAACCTTCAACACCTGTATGCCTGTATGATGCTGGGCTTCATACACCTGATAATAAGCTTGCAGGTACATGGTCGGGAGCTTGGTGGTCAGCTCCAGCCACCAGCACAAGTTTCAGGGACATTCAGGACAGTTTTCCCTTGCACCCAGGTTCAGTACAATTTTAACCCTGCCAGTTTAAGGAGCTCACTACTCCAAGACCTCCTGGTAGACAGGTGTACACAGTCCTGTGGATTCCCTAAATGGGAGTTGGGGCCAACATGGCACAGGGTCCCATCCTGTTATACTGGGAAACACCAACCAGTTCTAAACAGGGCTCTTTTCTCCACTCGCTTCAGATGAGAGTTAGACCTGCCCAGACCTATCCAGAACCTGTTTGTACAGCTGGCTGAGCAGATAGCGTCCTCTCTCAATATAATCTCATGTTATGTCTGTGGAGGAATAGGAATAGGAGATCAGCGGCCATGGGAAGTCCAGGAATGAGGAGTGCCTGCAAACCTAAGCATCACTCTCTTTGAATTCCCTGAGCCTCAAGGCAGCCAGTGGAGTCTAGCTATGGCTATGGTAGGGAAGACACTGCATGGTGTGATGGGGCTCATCATTTACCTTATCTGTCAGTGAGCTCCCATGTTTAGGACAGCAGGTATACAACACGAACACCAGGGAAACTACCCGGAAAGGGGACAAACACAACAGCCTATCATCCCCTTTCCTGCACTAAATCTGACTAAATATTGGGAGGATGGAGCACCCCCGGCCCTTGGCCAGCTCCTGCAGGATGTGTGGGGAGACAGCCTACAGGTAGTTATCCACCAGGTAGACTGGGTCATGTGCAATAAGAACCATCAGACTAGTCTTTTTCCTAGTCCCTCTGGTATGGGGAGGACAGCTACGCTACCCAATGTGAGGAGTCACAGACAGAAGAGAAGTGTAAGTGCAAGAATAACCATTGTGGATTGGAAAGATAATGAGTGGCCCCAGAATGAGTAATCCATTATTATGGACTGGCCACCTGGCAAGATGATTCTGGGGCTATAGAACTCCCATTTACATGCTCAACCACACCATCCATCTTCAATCCGTGTTGGAGTTAATAATCAACAGGACTGCAATGGCCCTAAACTCAGGACAAAATTCTGCAGTCTATCAGAATAGGCTGGCTCTAGCAGATGAGGGAGGGGTTAGTGGAAAATTTAATTGGACTGACTGTTGCCTCCAAATAGATGAACAAGGGAAAGTCATCAGGGAACTGACTGATCAGATAAGGGAACTAGTCCCTGTGCCTGTACAGACATGGAAAAGTTGGGGCCCTGGTGACCTATTCAGAGGGTGGTTTTTTGCCTTTGGGGATTCAGAACCCTGATCATCAGTGTCCTAGGCCTGCTAGGCATATGCCTCCTTTGCCATGACTCTTACCATTCCTGATAGGCAGTCTGCTGCGCTCCATAGAGGCTCTGGTAGAAAAGAAAACAATGGCCCAGGTCCTGGAGGTGGAAATACCTGTACCTAACACAATAGGAAGATGAGGTGTAAGTGATGCAACTGTTCACTAACGTGAGCAAGCATCAAAGGGGGGAATGGAGGAAGCAAGCTCCTGACAGCAAGCAGGCCCCTCCCCCCCCATAAGTCAGCTTTCCCAACCCTTCCTGGTTCTGGCCGCTAACAAGCAGCTAATCACCTCCCACCAGCGAGCAGCCAATCACCTCCCTCAAGTGTAGCCAGTTGCCATATTAGGAGGATACTACCAGTTAGTCTGTCTATAAATACCCTGTATCAGCCCCTGATGCTGGCTCAGACTTTCAGAGACTACTTGACTGAGCCCTGTGGCCATAGACTAATAACACCTACTTCCTGAAACTTTGGAGCCTTGGTCCTGGTTCTTTCTGTTTCTGCATAAAGTTCCTGGAGGCTCTTGTAGAACCTCATTCCTGGTTTCATGCTACAATTTCATTTCAGCCATTTGAATATGGGGACAACCTTTGAGATTCTTGGTTCAGATGAAAAATTACATACAGATAAATTGAGAAAAAGGGCTTAGCACTGTGCCTGGCAGATAATAAGCAATTAAACATGGTTACTTATTACTACTCATAGTATAGACTTAGTATTTGAAATATATGACTGCCTACAGAAACTTAAATAAAAATTAAAAAAAAATCTGTTTCTATTTTAAAGGGAACCGTTAACAAAAACAAGTATATGGATAGCCTAAAATAAATCAGAACCTGAGCTAACAGGATTTAGATCTTGTGGTATCAAATATATGAATATATGTTATTCAAGGATATATCAAAAGATTCAATTGCTTCATTGTAAATAATTTTGCCTTCTTTGCTTTTTAATAAAATCAAATCCAGCAAATAATCAAATCAATTTTTTTCTTTCAAATAGATTACTCTGTTTATGTGAGACTTTTTTTTTGGTTTGAACATCCATGGATTTATTGCAAAGCTTTAATTTGCTGTTGTAGTCAGTCTTCTTCTTCTTTTTTTTGGCATGGAATCAAACCCAGGAATTGAACCTGGGTCTCTGGCATGAGAAAGATGCAAGGGCTTGTGAATGTATTCCACAGTATTTTTTAAATTTTTTTAATTTTTGGATGCATGGTCTGGGAATTGAACCCGAGTCTCCCACCTGGAAAATGAGCATTCTACCACTAAATCACCCATGCACTTCACTATTCTTTTTGGAAAAGAGAAATTTATTTTTAATCACATTTAATTTAATAAGTATTAGTCACATGAGCAAAATTTTAAAGATCAACTTTCCTTACATTTATTGATTCTCTTGTAAATTTGGGATTGTAAATAAATGTTAATCTTCTAATGCTAAATGATGAAATTTAGAAACCATACATAGTATTTGAGATATTGAGGAACTACCTTCACAAAGAGAGAAGTGTATTATAGGCTGGTTTATTATCAATATGAATCAGACATTTTTCCTATAGTTATGCTGATATTTTTGATGTATTTTAATATTATTACAATAGTCAGATTTATATATGTTCAACAGATAACTGAGTGTAACTAAATTTACCTTTTAGATCAACCTGAAAAAACGTACATATACAAAAAATGCCATGAGAGTGTTGGAAAGTCAAAATTTAATTATAGAATAATTGACACTTTTCAGCTCCTACTGACAGTAGCCATCATGCTAAAAATTTAAGTTATTTCTGTCAACAAAGGTATTTAGGCCTATCACTTTAAAATCATGATTGTTTTTTTTCACACTGATCTAATGCTCAAAAAGATATTTTATTGCATAGATAAATGTCAAATTATACATTTTTAATTTAAATAGTATTTGCTGATATAATTATTTGAATTCAACCTGACTGTTATATAAGGTCTAGAGTGATATAATATTACTTGTGAATTCTTTTTCCCATAAGTGAAATGTTTCATTTTGGATTAGGTCTACTCAGGGCTTATTATTCCTATGAATGCACAATGGCTATGAATAGTAGATATGATTTTTTTCTTGTAATATGAGTATCATCGCTCATTATATCTTCTTGCCACCCTTCCATTTTAATGCAGGGATTTGAAATAAAGTAGAGAACTTTCTAATATCTGACTGCTAATATACTTTCCAAGTAAAACATAATATTTGGGGTGAGAAAATAAGTATTTTTTAATTTAAGTAGGAAAATCATCAGCTACAAGTATTTGTTTTTAATTAGACAAATATCAAATGTTTTTGAACTTCAGATGTGCTTTATATTTTGTCATATTGATAAAAATTTTAGATTTTTTTTGGCAAGTGGCAGTTGAATTGAATTTATAAATGTAGTTCAATCAATTTTTTTAAAATAGGAAAAACATTTTTATCAAAGTGTAATGAGATGAATTATATGAACAGGGTGTGGTAAGGATGGTGTCTTATAATGTCTCTAGATATCCATGCTTTAATCTAGTTCACTCTAAAATATACTAAGGGAAATTAAAAATGAAGTGACATCATCAGTGGTGACAAAATGATTTTAACAAAAATAATACATTGTGTAAAAATATATTTGACTTTGCAGCTTTCTTTTTTCCTCTTGCTCTGAATAATTTTTACTCAAACACACTTCATAATGAGGCAGTATCCTCAGGATTTAACCATGCCTTTAGATATGCAGATACACATTGCCAGAAAATGGAATAATTGCTGCCTTTTAAGACTGTGCAAAACCTCTAAATGAAAATATTTTCTTAACTACCGTGTTCCTATAGACTGAAAACTTAAATATCTTAATCATGGCAGAATAACAAATAGCTATGGTACAAAGCATGTTGTTACAAAAAGAAAAAAGGGAAAGCAATCTGAAGATGCTGATTTGAGAAAACAAATAATTCTGTGACTGGTCAGATTATTTAATTTTTCTAGAATATTGTTATGTTCATAATGGAAATTGATACCAGATGATATCTCAGAGCCCTTCCAACTTTAAATTGTTTCTGATAACTATGTGGACCTGTGTTCTAAATTTGCCTGGATCTCTCGAAGAAAATTCAACTACAAGAGATTACAATTAAATTATTTGCAGCACTGAATAAAGCAATCAGGTTTCAATAACTGTAAGGCAAATTTTCACAATAAACCATGTTTTTAAGTAGCATTTAGCATTTATATAACTATTTTAATGCTAAATTAAGAGTAGGAAATGTCATCAACTTGACCATATTTCTACGCATTTATTGTGGGTCTTGTGATATACTTTGAAGTTTGAATTACATTTAGTTCATCAGAGGGAATTAGCCTCTCTTTTTATTCATATAGGATATTGTGCCAGTTTGAAACTATCATGTACCACATAAAAGCCATGTTTTTTTATAAACTTTTTTATTAATTAAAAAACTTAACAAAAGAACATTAAGATATCATTCCATTCTACATATACAATCAGTAATTCTTAATATTATCACATAGTTGCCTATTCATCATTTCTTAGAACATTTGCATCGAGTTAGAAAAAGAAATAAAAAGACATCAGAAAAAGAAATGAAACGATAATAGAGAAAAAAGATTATACATACCATACCCCTTACCCCTTGCTTTCATTTATCACTAGCATTTCAAACTAAATTTATTTTAACATTTGTTCCCCCTATTATTTATTTTTATTCCATATGTTCTACTCTTCTGTTGATATAGTAGCTGAAAGGAGCATCAGACACAAGGTTTTCACATTCACAGAGTCTCATTGT
>PVIY010045004.1:0-19364 GCA_004026745.1 Myrmecophaga tridactyla | reverse complement strand
GATCCTGGAGGTGAGCATGTGTCTGATATGAAGGTGCAAGTGAGCATGGAGTTGGTTGTGGGGTGGAAGGCAGAACTGGTGAGTTTGAGAAGGTGGTGAGACCCCACATCTGGGGTGCAATGGGCTCTAGAGAGCTGAATTTATGGACACTGGCCTTGCTCAAGCCCCAGCCTCCATCCACTCCAGCCTAATCTCACAGGATCTGACCTTGAACCCAGTCCTGGGTTCCCTGTGATCCACCACCTAGGGAAGAACTTTGATGCTCAACATTACTATTTGTTGTTATTGTATTTTTTTTTGCATGGGCAGGCACGGGGAATCAAACCCAGGTCTCTGTCATGACAGGTGACAACTGTCTGCTGAGCCACCGTGGTCAGCCCCCAACATTGCTTTTGACCTGACTCTTTCCTACTTGCCATAAAGAGTCTGTGTCTCCATCACACTCTGTGAACTTCTCCAAACTCTTCCATAAAGCTGTCACTCCTGTGTCCTTGATCCTGACTTTAGAATTGAGGCTCTTAGTGATCCTTGCCTCACAGCAGGACCATCTGGACCCTGATCTAATCCTATGCCTATCTGAACACAAGAGACCAGCCTGGTGGCTAGAGAGGAGAGGAGAGACTATGTTGTAGTCCACCATGACCACAGGATGGGTGTCATGTCCATGTGGTGGCAAGCCAGTCCCCATCACAAAGGAAGACTGAGCAGTGGATGGAGTCAGGCCTGTTGGCCACTGTGACTTCAATGCCCCTGCTGTGGATTATTCTCTTAGTGTTTCTAGGGTGACATGAAATGCCACTACAAGGAAAGGATCAACCTCTATCACCTGCAGAATTTCTAAATATAAGAATGGATTCTGTTCAACTTAGAAGAGGGTTGATTTGAGCTGTCAAATCATGAAAAATAAATTAGCCGAGAGGAGGGTTGTGATTGAAAATGAGGATCCTTTATTGAGAATGGTTTGGGTGTGGGAAGAAGTGTTGTGGGGTGAATGGGTGGGTCAAGAGTAAACCCCAGCAGGGTCCTGCAGCCAGACCCTCATGAGAAGGAGAGGGCAGGGAGCTAGGTACACTGTGCAGCAGCCACGCTCTTTTCCACGGTGATCCCCTCGTGCATGACATGGCAGCTGTAGGTGTCCCCTATCTTCCACTGGGGACTGTCCAGGGACAGGTAGCTGCTGGCTGCATATTTGTTGTCAGCCTGCTTGGAGAGCTTTGTGGTCTGCACGCCCTGGGAGATGGCGTTGCCACCTCTCTTCCATGTCACGTCCACGCTGCCCCGGTAAAAGTCATTAATGAGATACACCAGTGTGGCCTTGTTCTCTCCTAAACCCCTGCAGATGTTCACAGCATCCTTCCCTATTTCCCCCTTTTCCCTCCTTCCTTGGAGCTTCTTAGAGAGCAGAGAATCCAGCGTTGCTGAAGCCGTTTCCCAAATATCCTTCCTCCAAGGACCTGTTTGTTTGCTGCCTCTAGCTGCCTCAGTATCCCCATGTAACAGGGTCAGATGGGCCTCCCTGGTCCTTGGAGTCCCTGGAATCTGGTCCTCGGTCCCAGCACAGTGTTACAGGGCCTGAGCCCGTCCTTTGCCATCTACATGCCCCCATACCACTTCATTCTCTGAGCCTGAGCCCTGTTTCTCTGACCTGGGATGCCCTGCCCAGCCCACAGGATGGTCCTGGTGGTGTGTGTGGAGCCCCAAACCTATGCCTCTACATGGTACAGCCTGGAGCACCCATCCTGCTCGGGGGGGGTAGGTGCTGCCCCAGCCAAGCTTTCCCAGCTTTGTAGGTGAGCGAGGTGCCTCCTTTAGGTCACAGTCCCTGGGAGCATCACCAGGCTGTGCCAGCCTCTCCTCTCCACACTGTCCAACCTCAGATCCATCTTCTTGTCTGCTTTTTGCAGGCTGTTCATCCCCAAACTTCGGCACAGCTGCTCCCGCCTCCACCTCTGTAGCCCCCTCAAGTTCTGACTTACTTTACAGCTGAATAATGCTCCATATACCCCAATTCGCTCCAAGCCATCAGTCGTGGGTCAAATGACTCTTTGTGGAACATGGGGATAGGGGAGCAAGCCCCATGGGCAGGGGAGACAACAGGGCCTCCGCAGCAAAGAAGCTCAGGGACAGAGAGCCTTTGCCTGATGGAAACCCCATGCCTGGACTTCCTGCCTGGCTCCTTTTTGACTACTATGCTGGGAGGGAAGGGCTTGCTGCCCCCTCACCAAGTCTCACCATATCTGAATTCCTACAGGAATCCAGAACCCTCTCCCCATCTGTGGTCTCCCCTTGGGCTGTCCCCTGCCTTACTTGGCCCAAGGTCCCAGCCCTAGTCCCAGCCTGTCCCCAAACTTCCTGTGCAGACTTCTCAGTCCTCAGCCTGGGACTGGCAGGCTCAGGGCTCTCTCTAAGATCTCCCCTAGGTCCCCTCATCAGAACCACCTCTGCCTCCAACCCCAGCATCAGCCCTATGGGTGGGGAAGGAAGATGCTCTCAGGGCCAGGCAGTGAGCAGCTGCTGGACTCTGAAGGTGGCTATCTAATACGGGGGTCTGTCCTGCTGATTACCCAAAGATGAGCTTGCCTCCCCTGGACCTCACAGAGAAAGGAAAGGGGGTGTTGGTTCTCAGGCTGGGGAGGTCAGAGGGAGAGAGAGTGGAAACTGACTTTCTGGAGACAGGAGAAGGTGCAAGAGGTTGGGAAAGGCTGTGAGAGCCACTTACCGATGATGGTGACCTTGGTCCCTGTACCAAAGACATACCACAGTGACTGAGGCTCAGACCAAAACCCTCAGAACCAGCAGCTGGGGCTTTCCCCTTGGGGAACGGGCCTAGGCGGGAACTTGTTGTGTGTGACGGGCACAAGATTGAGCAGGTGGGGCAGTGTCCTGGGCACAGGTGGGGTGGGTGGCCAGCCCCCTAGAGGCTGGAAAACCCCTGGGGTAGGCACAGCCTTGGTCGTATCCATCTAACCAATTGCCCATCTGTGCATCCATCAATCCATCCATCTGTTCATCCATCTTCCATCTGTCTGTTTTCCATCTATCTATCCAACCACCCATCTGTCAGTCCATCCATCGAGATATCCATTCATCCTCCATCCATCCATCTATTGTCTTCCATCATCCATCCATCTGTCCATCTAGCCATCCAGCAACAGCGACTGAGCACCGATCTGCAGCAGGCATTGTTTAATCTCTCCCTGAGGCATCTAGGCCAAGACCCTGAACACAGTCAAGACCACTGTCCTCCCCAGACCCCATGGTACCTCATCCCTGCAGGATGCACTGATGAGGTCTGCCTTCTCTTTCTCCCCAGCTCACGTATGGCTGCCACCCTAGGTCCCCCTCTTTGCGCATCTGTCCCTGCACTCTGGTGACTGTCTGAGGGATCTCAGATCAGTCCTTCCAGACCTAACCTCTCTTCCCTGCTCCAAATTCACATACATTCTGCTCCCTGCACATATTTCTGCTTGAATATTTCACAGGCACCTCCAACTCAACAGACCATGAACAAAACATCCCATTTCTCTACCACCTTGCTCTCCAGCAGTATCCTCATTTTAGCAGTTCTCTCTCTCTAAGCCTAGGACCTGGAGTCACCCCAGGGTGCTTCAGCTTATCGAATTGTCCTCTTTGTCCTGAACCTTCTACCATAATGTGAAAATGCCATTAAAATAATTCAAAAAAGAACTACCCAATCACATGCTGAGTTTGTGACTCAGGTTTTGCCAACTCTGATTTATATGCCAATATAGTATATTTAAATTGTGTATTTAAATACTATAACACATCATATTGAGGCCAGCATTTTCCATCTTAGCAGTAGGACCATCTTTGTACATATAATGTGCACATAAGATTTTGAAATAAAATTTAATAGAAAAGTAATATGAATTCAACACCTATTTCTGATTTAAAGAAAGCAAACATCCAGCATTTTAGTAAGTTAAATGCTTACTGGTTGAGGAGCTTCTCCCAGAAACTTACAACAGGTTTCACAGTTAAAGGCAAAGTCACACAACCTCTCCTGACTTTTATTAGTCAAAATGTCCTGGACATTCTAGCCAATGAAATGAGATGAATTTTAAGAAGTCATAAGTATTAGAAGAAAAGAGAGAAAATTGTTCTTTTCAGATTATGTGATAGTCTACTTAGAAACAACAACAACAAAAATCCAAGAGAACCAACAGAAGAACTATTAAAACTAAAACAAGAGTTCATCAAGTGACTGGATACAAAACTCAGTAGGCTTCCCTTCTACACCAGCAGTAAACATGTATATATATAAAATCGGGGAGAAATTTACAACTTCTATAAACATTGTTAGGTATAAACATAAAATGTCTAATATTTGCATGAAGAAATTATAAAGCAACTTGACATAATAGAGAAGCGAGTGAATGAAAATACATTATGTTCCTCTATGGAAATGCTGAACATTGTAAAGATTCTTCTCAAAGTTAGCTATATATTCTATAAAATTACAAGCATACCACCAAAAGAATTATTTGGGCAGAGTAGCAAATTGGTTCTAAAATCCGGCGGTAAGAATAATGTTGGGGAATGACACAGATATTTTGAAAAAGAATAGTAATGATGGATTCTTTCCTACCAGATATCAAAACATACTATAAAGCTAAAGTAATTAAAACAATATGGATCTGATATAGGCATGGACCAATAGATCAATAGAACCACAGAGAAACTTCAGAAGCAGAAATGTGTATAATCAGTAAATTAGCATTTGCTAGATGCTGCATTTATATTCAACAAATATGAGATGATCAGCTCTGCATTTGGAAAATAAAATTAGATTCTTACCTCCACAAAAATAATCTCCAGGTGGATCAAAAAAACCACCAGAATGATACAATTACCAGGATCATACATAGAAAAATAATTTTATAATATTGAAATAAAGATGACTTTCCTAATCATGGCAAAACTCACCAAAACCACAAAGGGGAAGTTTACCAATTTGACACACAAAAATTAAAAACTGCCCTATAGTGAAACACTTGATAAACAAAGGCCATAAAACAGACTATGGGAAAATATTCACAGCACATATACTAGACAGAGGGTTAATATCCAAAATACATAAAGAGTTTCTGCAAAACCATAAGAGAATCCAAGCAAGCAACACAGACAACTGAATCAGGTGAAATTAGTACCAGTAAATTCACAGAAATCCATTTAGTTGATAAAAATACAAAAGAAAAATGTTTCATTTATGATTAAATAATGCACAGTAAAACAGCAAACATCTCTTTTTTGCCCACCAGATGTGCAAACTCAGCAAGGATGGAGGGGAAAGGGCACTGCCTTTCCCTGGAGTGACTATAAATTGTACAGATTTTAGGAGGTTAACTAAGCTCTACCTATGAGCATTTCAAAATCATGTTCTCTTCAATCCTGCAAATCTACTTTTAGGGATTTAACCTGTGGGTATATGTAAGTGTACCTCGCGCACACACACACACACACACACACACACACACACAAATACACATACATGACAGTTTCTATTGAAAAATCACTTGTAATTAATTTTTAATGGAAGTAAATTCCATGTCCATTAAAAGGGGAATGAATGATAAAACAAATTCCCATTCATTCTGATTTTGCACTCTCATAAAGCCATTACAGATCTTCTGATAGACCCATATGAACTGACCTATAAAATGTCAGTAGCACATTGTATAAAGCTAGTTGAACTGCACTGAATTATATATTTGAATGTGGCTAAAGGAGGAAATTTTGGGTTGTATACCTGGTACTAGCATAAAAAACTAAAAATAAATAAATAAATAAGTTAGTTGCAGGATGATATGTAGAACAGAAGTCCTTTTTCTTTAGAAAAAAAATGCCAATATCTCCAATATTGTGTGTGTGTGTGTTTCAGGAGCATGAATACATAGGAAACAGTCCAGAAGTATGGAACAAATTTCCCTCAGTGTCATCTCTGAGGACTGGGTTTTGGGGGAAGAGGAAAGAATGTTAAGAGGAAACACTCACTTTTTATTTTATATATTTCCATGATTAATTTTTCTTTTGGCAACAAGCATGTGGTACTTGTATTAAAAATTATTATAGAAGACATAATATCTTCTATAATAAAATATAGAAGATAAAGTAAAATATAGAGGATAAAGTAAAGTATACCTTCTCGTGAATGATTTGAAGGACATAGCCAATTATAAAGCAAAAATCAAAATCAAACATAACCAACAAAGATACATCACTATTCTTCAGAAACATAAATTTGAAGGTCCGTAGGGTATCACACTCTTTCTGCTGCTAGCTAGGTTACTCCAGTTTTCTCCCATTATAAATAATGCTGAGCTAACCCAGCTTGTATGTCACCCCTTGGCCACATCCCTCCCTTTTTCTTCCTTATGCTAGATTCCTAGAGCTGGAATTCCATAATTTAAACAGATAAGCTTTTTATGACTTGATGTGTGTTGCTAAAATGGTTTACACTTTAAACTTCCTTCTACAATCCATGAGAGTGTCCCTTCCTCCCTGGCGGCAGGTTACAAATAACCTCAGACTCTCTGTGCTTTGTCGGGGGTCTCACAGCCAGGGGTGAGGGTGGGGGTCCCGCATGGATCTCTGCCAGACCTTTCCTACAGAGGCTCCTGCACCCTGGGTGGCCTGGGCTCCGGAGGACCAGTCTCAGAAGTGGCGTCCACAGCCTGGTGACCTGGAGGACCCAGCCTGGCCTTCCAGTCAACAGCCTCTGTCCATCCAGGGTAAGGGGGCGGAGGCGGTTTATCGGCAGAGAGGAGCCAGAGGCCTGGGATCCCTGGGGGCGGGGGTGGGCAGCAGCCACCCCCAGCCTGGGCTGTCCCAGAGCAGGTTGGAGCTAGGGTGAGGCAAGCAAGGCACTAATCTCCCACGCAAAATGCAAGGGACGTCCAATACTTAGTTGTCAAGACAAAGTATATTTTAACACGATAGTAAAAGAAAAAGATTCATGCACAAATTCAGCAACGAACTAGAGCGACGTGTTAAATAAAGACAGGCTTTGCCAGGACCACTCCCCTCCTGGCCATTCTTCCTGTTCATCCATCTCCCGATCACCACCTCTCTCCCCCTCCATCAACAGTTCTGGGCTGGGCTCGCAGAGACCCCCCACGTCCCTCCGGTGACCAGCTCAGCCCTTACCTGTCCAACAAGCTCTGCAGGTTCCACCGGCTGGACTGGCTGCTTTCTGACGTGCCTCTGAGCCCCAGCATGCTGGGTGGTGGGGAGGCGGCCATCCGGGGCAGCAGGCCATGGGTGCCCACTGCCAGACCCAGCAGCAGCAGCAGGGGCCAGCACTGCCCTGGGCAAGGGCCCTTCTGGCCTGTCCTGAGCCTCACGGGCACTTGGAGTCAGATGCATCAACATGAGGCACTGGCTCCCTGGAGGTGGATTCACAGGTTCCCCTGTCCCTCTCATTGGCTCCCGCCTTCTCCATGCACCCAAGCCTGGGCTGGTTCTGGTCCTTGCCCCCATCCTCTCCAGGGCCCATGGCCATTATCCCTGGGGGTCTGTCCCACAGGGGCACTGGCCAACCACCCTACAGTGGTCTGGAACCAGGGCTCAGCCACTTTCCACCATACCCTGGGGCCCCATATGGGGATGCACCTACCCCTGCTGCGCTCCCCAAGGACTCCTGGGGCTTTGGGGTCGTCTCCCTGGGGCCATGGAGGGGTAGTGGAGAGCGGCTGAGAGGGCCTTAGTTCAGAGGGGCAGAGCAGAGCACTTCACGTCTGTTTGGAACCTCTGGCTGGGTCCGCAGCGCCTCACCCGAAAGCTGCACTCAGGCCAATTGTACAGGCTGAGCTTCTCACCAGGCCAGCAACTTCAGGGGGACTCTTCACTCACCATCCAAGGAGGACCTAAATCACCTCTCGGGGCCTCAGTTTCCTTATCTGTAAAATAAGCAGAGAGGGTCTTTCTAGAATTAATGGAGATAATGGGTCTCCTGAGCCACCTGCAGAGTGGATTTTATGTACCCCCCCCTTTTTTGCATGTTTTTAATGTTCTTTCTCCTTTTTTGTTTGCTTTCTAAATGTTTTTATTTTTTCTTTGTTTTTTCTTTTTTTGATTTTTAATTTTAAATATTTTCTCTTTTTTGTTTTATGAATTTTTTCTCATTTTGGTTTTTTCCCCTTTTTTGATTTTTGTTTTATTTTTTCTCTCTTTTTTGTTTTATGTATTTTTTAATTTTATATTTCTTTGTACTTAGTTTTTAAATTTTTTTGCATAGAGCATTTTGAATGAATGCAAGTCCCCTTTCTGCCCTCCTCTTACATGAGCTTTTAGAATGACTTTTGGGGTGACCTTGGGACATGTGTCCCTGTTTTACAGGTGACAACCCCAAGGCCCATAGAAGATGAAAACAGGGCTCAGGTTCACCCTGAGAGGGAGGTACAATGAGCATAGCCTATGAATTTTTAGCATCACGTGTTCACATAGATGGTTTGTGTTTGGCTACAGAGAATGCTCCCTGGGCTCGATTTGGTCCATGGTGGGCTGAGGTGGAGGAAGGGAGGACAGGGCAGGTGGTTTGGGTTTGGGGTGATTTTTGAAGGCTGAGGATTATGGTATAATGAGGATAGAGATGCTGTTTCTGTTTGGGTGCCAGCTGCATGCTTTATGCTTTTATCCAAGGAGGTAAGAGTCTTTCCTCCTCTGGAAATGAGGAAATAGATGACGAGGTAGATTGGGTACTCTTTGGACTCCACACAGCCAAGCAGGGTCAGGACTGGGTCTGACTTTGAGGCCTGGCTGTTCCACAGCACCAATTTTTTTGATTGTGGCTCTTTATCCCAAAGGACCATATGGTATCAGGCTGTAATGTGTGCATCTGGAAAACTCAAACTCCAGAGGCCAGCATTGAGTAACTGCTCAATGAACACTGTGAATCTGGTTGATTCAAGATTTCTTTTATTTCCATGGGGTCAGACCTGCACCTACACTCCCCCTCATTCCATCATTTTCACCACCTACCATGGTTGAGAAAGGTCTCCATTGTGCCACCACAAAGGACTGCAGTGAGGGACAGCAACCTGAAATAATGGACATGAAGTGCTGCATGCTTGCAATGGGTTATTATTAATCTTTATCCTCATTGCTTTTGTCATTAACCCATTATTTCTCCTCCTGGCTTACCTGGTGTGGTTAGGAGAAACATCAGCTCTTATATTTTGCGGCTACCTGACCCTGTAGGACACTGCAGCGTTGCCCAGGAAAGAAGCAGCAGGTTGCAAATTCCTGCCATTTACACTGATTGAGTGTTCTCCGGGCTTTCCAACTACCTTTTCTGATGTGAGATCTTTGAAATGTCTGCTTGATTCCAAATCTTTGGTCCAGTTTGTTTCAGCAGCTCATAAAGGGGTAGTCCAAAGTGTACTAAAGTGGATTTTCTGGTCTGCCCCTTTAAGAGTTGCTTGGCCCATGTTTTGATTCAGACACTCCTAAACTTCCCTGCCAATTTTGATGCAGACCAGAGCAGCCATTTCCATGGGAGGCGGTAACAAATAGCCTGTCACTTCATTTCATTGATATAGGTAATAATTGCTGGGTGGCAGCTCTCCAGGGGTTACTACACGTCCACAAGAATCAAGAGCAATGGCACTGACTTCTTTCTTGACTATCTTTTCAAGAATGTTGTCTACTGAGCAGCCTTGGAAGACAGAAGTAATATCTCCTTCCAGAGCAAAAAATAAGCATGCTTGCAGGTTGGAAGATAAATTGTCCCTCTAAGGCCAAGTATGCTTAAAGTTCAGTATAAAAAATTGGGGTTCCCTAAGCTCCCTAAGTTCCCTAAGCTCAGGTGTGCAAAATCTAGCCCTTTTTGCATCGTCCTGGGAGGACTGGGGCTCAGGGAGTTGGTGTGCAAAAATGATACTGCTATTGCTGTGAGTAATGCACTCACCTTTGTCTCTGATCCAGAAGTCTTGTCTCTTCCACCAGCATCCAGGAAACTGTGGCAGGTTTACTTTTTGGCTTGCAAGTAGGATAAAATCTCAGACCCTTCACGGTTCTTGACAATGATGATGATATTGAGAAGGAGTAGGAGGAAGAAAGAGATGAAGTTGATCATTGTGAACATGACCAAATGGTTTGACTCAACATATTGGATCAGTTTTCAAGGAACTCTAAGTTGGATCTGTCCACTCTAAAGGCCAGGCCAGTGCTAAGGGCTGGATAACAAATAAATGCCAGAAAGCACTGATTACAGAGAGCTAATACAGTAAGGAGTTGAAATGAGGTGTGGGCATCCTAACAGACATCATGTATGGTACCTGGGGGAGTCCAGCTTCTCCCCATACATTGTGGTGCTGACCCACTCTCACCTTTGATCTTCGACTTCTCACATATTGAGGACTGGGCAGAAACCGTGCCAGACCTCCAAGCAGAAGCTGCTCCCTCCCCAGCTCTCTGGTGTGGTGTGACAATCACCCCATTCTCAGGGCCCAGAAACTGTGGTTTCCCCCAGGGACAGCCCAGGAACTGGGGAGAAGAAGGGGCTGTCACTAATTGGAGCCATATACATCTGCTCCTCTCCCTACCCCATGCCCTACGCACCTGCCATGGCCTCTGAGCAGACGCCACTGCAGACCACATCCTCTCATGGTGACCACAGTAGGACATCCTCTTCTGGATGGAACCTGGGTATTCTCGAGAGATGGTATAGACCTTCACAGCAGGTGCAGCTGCAGCTCTGGCCCACCCAGGCTCCTTGCCCCACTCTTCTCTGGTCTGAAATATGCTGAAGTCTGGATTCACACTGGGTCAGAAGAGATGGGGTCCAGCTGTTCCAACTGGCAGATGCCTGACTCAGACAACATGGTTGCTGGACAGAGTCCCCTGACTTCACCTGGGCCCTTGTCTCCTGAAGCATTGGTGCACATCCTCTAATTGCCTCTGCCAGATCCAGGCTAATATTCAGTTCATCCAGCACTTCCCCTGTGCAGGCCTTCTGCTGGTCAGTCCCTTGCCCAATTGTCCATCCCAAGACCCCATCTTCACCCCTGTGGCATCCTCTTTTCTAGGCCCCAAGTTTTCTCATCTTTACATTACCTACATCCTGTCCCCAAACTCCAGCGACTTTGCCCTTCTCATCTTCAGCTCTTTGCTGCTAGGGTTTGAAAGGTCAGAGACACACCGGGTGAAAGTATCAGTCTAGAGAGATGATAAATGTTCTGGAATCTTCCAGGAACCTCAAAGTCAGGGTCTATCTCCCGAGGAACTCTGATGACACTGGTTCCTCTGGCCATTTTAGGGGTGCAGTCCCCCAGTTTTTCTCCAGGAAAAGGGTGAAAGAATCTGGCTCCCTTTGTAGATGTCGCTGAGTCAGTAAACTAGCAGGGACTCTCCACTGATGAGGAAACTGAGGTACAAAGATGGAGAGTTGCCCAAGACATAGAAAAAGTTGGTGTAAAGACTGTGTTCCAGGTCTTCTTGGTACCAGCACTTTTGGCTGCAGGGTGGAGGCAGCCTGGAACTGGAGGGTGGGGCTTTGGGAAATGTCAGCCCTTTATCCTCTAACCCTCCCCTCCCCAGTTCTTCTTCCACCCAAGTGCTGGTGGCAGCTGTAAGGAGAAGGTTCACTAGGGGCAGCATGGACCAGCAGAAGAGAGAGGCCAAAGAGCAGAATAGGCTAGACTTCACGCACCCCTAAAGCTCCAAGTCTGGGTGAGGTGGGGACTCTCTCTTTCTGTGACCCTGTCCTGCCTCTCTGGACTATTCTCCATCCTTCCTGGAGTCACTCTTCATGGTGGAAACATCTCAAGTCTGGACTCTGAGATGCACTTAAGGAAGTCTGCTCATAGCCACTTCCTCACTTGGCCCTCCCTGCAGGAGGTGGCCCAATGCATCGACCAGGAACAGAATGCCCAGGAAGATCAGGAAACAAACAGTGTGGGAAAGTGATGGCACTGTGGGATCCAGAGCCCAGAACTCTGGGCACCAAGCCCAGGCCTTTTCTAGCAGAGCATGGTTGGGGGGAGGTGGGGAGCGGACAGGGAGAGGTGGAGACAGGATGGGTCTGGAGTAGTCTGAGGGTTATAATCTACAGCCTGGGTTACTGTGGTCCAGTTTTCCTAGTTGGGCTCTGGTTCAGTTTGCTAAAGCTGCTGGAATTCAGTATACCAAAAGGGGATTGGCTTTTGCAATGTGGATTTATTAGATTACAAACTTAGTGTTCTAAGAAAATGAAAGTGTCTGAATTAAGGAATCAACAGAGAATAACTTCACTCAAGAAAGGACAATGGTGTCTGGGGTTTCCCTGTCACATGGGAAGGCACATGGTAACGTCTGCCACCCTTCCCTCCTGAGCTGGTTTCCAAAATGGCTATCTCAGCTCCTGTGGGTCCTTCTGGCTTCTACTGTTGTTTTTTCTCTTTAAGTATCTGTGGATCCCCTCCAAACTTCTTCAGGGCAAACTCTGGATGTTGTATCTTAGGTTAGCATCTCCTGGGGCATTTCTGCCTCCAAACATCAGTGCTTTCTTCAAAATATCTCCTTCTTAAAGGAATCCAGTAAGCAAATGAAGACTCTCCCTTGAATGAATGGGATCACATCTCCATGGAAACAACCTAATCAAGAGGTTCCACCTAAAAATATATCCGTCTCCATAAGATTGTATCAAGAGAACATGGCTTTTGGGGGCTATATAACAATTTCTAAGCAACACAGGATACCCAAAAGCCTGTTGGTATTTTTAAAATGAGCATCAGAGGGCTTGGACTGGTTTGTGCAGAGATGGCATCTCTTCAAAGCCAAGGAGCCTGTAAGGAGAGGAAACCTAAGGCTGAGGGTCCATTCCCAGGATTTCCCAACTCAACAGCCCCCAGCTGAGCTCAAGGCCAGAGCCAGCCCAAAGTCCATGGTGGCTGAGGCTATGGGCAGAGCCCTGGGGGCATCACCTGTGTGGAGAGTGAGGAGGGAAAACTGGGAAGGGTTCAGGCCATAAAGGTGACAGCTCAGAGCTCTGCTTTCTGAGAATCCCCAGCTGGGCAAGCCTCCCCCAGGAAGGAAGAGGCTCTCTAGAAAATCCCCAGTGTACCCTAGCCTGGGTACAGTGGGGATAGAAAGGGTGAGGGAGAGGAGCCCATCTCAGTCATCACTTCCAGCACCCCCCCCCAGGGTACCCTTAGAAGGAAGGAGGAGGAACTCTCTGTCCTTCCAACTGTAGCTCACAGCTTGTCCTAAGGAGTCAGTGCCTGGAGGCCATTTTCTGCAGGGCTGACTTTCTAGTGGGAGTTTCCCAGCCACAGTGCCCCTGCAAGTAGGAGGACCTTTGTAGCTGTGAGAATAGTCAGGAGGAAGGGATTTTTCAAGAGAGTGAACAAACTGGCCACAAATACCTGATTTTCCCTTTAAACACTAATGTCTTTTTTTTTTTCACATGGGCAAGCACCAGGAATTGAACCTGGGTCTCCTGCATGGCAGAAAAGAACTCTACCACTGAGCCACTGTGGCCCACCCTCTAATGGGTTTTTTGAGGCTGGATGAGTTTTTCTGAAAGTTTGTCTTGCATACAGACTTCACCAATAAAATGAGTGTATGAAAGAACAAATAAAATTCTTTTTTTGATGTTAAAATAGCCTCTGGGTTTTCTTTGGCACCACTAATATCAAATTCATGCCATAGGGAAACTTTGGCCGTGGTGGCAAATGGGCTTGGGTGGCTCCTTGGTTGTGGTGGTGGTGACCTTGCTGTCCCCCCATCCACTGTGGTGCTGGCCACTTTTGCCTTTGACCTTGGGCTCCTCATCTCTTGGGGATGGGGCAGAAATAGCAACAGGGCTCCCCGCAGAGGCTGCTCCCTCCCCAGCTCTCTGGTGTGGTGAGACCTAGAAGCTGTGGTTTCCCCCAGGAACACCTCAGGTGTTGGGGAGAAGAAGGGGCTGTCTCTAAGTTTAGCCATCCCAGCTGCTCCTTCCCTCACCTCATGTCCCATGCACCTGCCACAGCCTCTGGGCAGACACCACCGCAGACCACATCCTCTTGTGGTGACCGCAGTCACACATCTGCATTTGGTTGGGTCTTGGTGACTCTCGAGGGATGGTCTGGGCCTTCCCAGCTGGTACACCTGTGGCTCTGCACCCCCCAGGCCCCTGCCCCACCCCTCTCCATCCTGAAAAGTGCTGAGGGCTGAGTTCAGGCTGGGCCAGATGAGTTGGGGTCCAGCTGTCTTGCTTGGCAGACCCCTCTGTTTGACTGGGCCCTTGTCACCAAAGGCACAGTATGCATCCCTTATTTGCCTCTGCTGGCTCCAGGCTAATTCCTGGGTCGGCCCATATTGCCCCCTCCCCCCCATGCTCCCCGGGCCTCCTGCTGGTTATTCTCCTGCCCAATTCCCCATTCCATAGGCCCCAAACTCCACCTTTGCCCCTGTGGATTTCTGTTTTTTAGGCCCAGGTTTTCTTATGTTTACTTTTTCCCCATCCTGCTCTCAAATTCCAGCTATTTTGCCCTTTTCATCTTGAGCACTTCACTGTTAGGGACAGATGGTGATAGTAGGGGCCTGGAGAGACAATGAAAGTCTGGAATCTTCCAAGATCCTGAAGACAGGGTCTGTCTCCCCAGGAACCCTGATGACCCCATCTTCTCTGGCCATCCCGGGGGTACAGCCTCTGAGTTCTCCTCCAAGAAAGGGGTGAGAGAATCTGGCTCCCTTTGTGGTTGTTGCTGAGTCAGTGAACTGGCAGGGACCTTCCACTGATGAGGAAACTGAGGCAGAGAGTGTGAGAGTTTCTTGCTTAAGACACGCAACAAATTGGCTTAAAGACTGTGTCCCGGGACTTCTTGGTACCAGAAATTTTGACTACAGGGTGGAGCCAGCCTGGAACTAGAGAGTGGGCTTTGGGAAATGTCAACCCTTTATTCTCTAACCCTGCCCTCCCCAGTTTGCCTTTCCCACAAGTACTGGTGGCAGCTGTAAGAAGAAAGTCCACTAGGAGTAGCAGAGACCATCAGAACAGGGAGGACAAAGGGCAGAATGGGCTGGACTTCACCCATGCCTGAGGCTCTAAGTCTGGTGAGCTGGGGGGTCTCTCTTTCTGTGATCCTGCCCTGCCCCTTTGGACAGCCCTCCATCCTTCTTGGAGTCACTCTTCATGGTGGAAACATCTCAGGTCTGGACCTAAGGAACCTAAGGAACTCTGCTCACAGCCACCTCCCCACTCGGCCTTCTCTGCAGCCCTGGGAGGCAGGTGGCCTAATGCACTGACCAGGAACTGGATGCCCAGGAAGATCAGTGTGGGAAAGGATGGCCCTGCAGGGACTGGATCCCAGAACTCAAGCTTTCTCTAACAAAGCATGGTGGGGATGAAGTGGGGGGTGGACAGGGAGAGGGGAGGCAGAATGGGTCAGGAGGGGTCTGAATCTGGGCTACTGTGGTCTGGTTTTCCTAGTTGGGATTTCTAGAAATAACCAGCACAGTGCATGGCCTGATTTCTGCATAGATTGCATCTCTCCCAAAGCCAAGGAGTCTTCTCAAAGTGTAAAGGAGAGCCTACTGCTAGGGTCCTTTCCTAGGAGATTCCATTCCTATAGCAGACCCTAGCTGAGCTCAGCGCCATGCCAGCAGACCCCATGGGGGTTGAGGCTGCAGGTAGGACCTGGGGGGGCTAGGTGCCTCACCTGTGCAGAGAGTGAGAAGGGCAAGTGGGGAAGGGTCCAGGCCATGGAAGAGACACCCCAGAGCTCTGGCTCCTGAGAATCCCAACTAGGCAGGGCTCTCCCAGGAAGGAAAAAACTCTCTAGAAAGTTCCCAGGGTGGTCAAAATGGTTACAGTTGGATGGAAAGCGGGAAAGAGGGTGTCCATCTCAGTCCCTACTTCCCACCCCCCAGGGTGTCCTCAGAAGGAGGAGGAGCCCTCTGTCCCTCCACCTGTAGTCTCACAGCTTGTCCTAAAGAGCAGTGCCTGGAGTTCATTTCCCACAGGGCTGACTGCCCAGTGGGAGCTTCCTGGCCACAGACCCTTGCAGGTGAGAGGACCTTTGTGGCTGTGAGAATAGCCAGGAGGGAGGGTTATTCCACACAGAGTGATCAAACTAGCCACAGATACCTGGTTTTCCCTTTAAATGCTGCCTGCTTTTCTTTTCTCTTTTTATTTTTCTTTCTTTTTTTTTGCATGGGCAGGCACAGGAAATCAAGCCTGGGTCTCCAGCATGGCTGGTGAGAATTCTGCCACTGAGCCACCACTGCACTGCCTGGTGCCTGCTGTTTAAAGAGAGTGAGACTATTTTTCTGAAAGTTGGACCCCGATTCAGACATTGCCAATAAAATGAATGGATGAATGAATGGATGAAAACTCTTTTCTCGAAATTCACATAGCCTTTGGGTTTTCTTTGGCACCCTGATCATCAAATTATTGTGATAAACAACTTTTTGTGGTGGTGTATGGGTTTGGTCAGCTACTCAGTGAGTGGGGGTGGTGACCTTTGCAGGTCCTCCAGGCCCAGGAAGGATAATAGCTTAGAGCCCAGCCTTGTCAAGGTAGGGGCAGAAGAGGCCCAGTCATGTTGGAAGTGATCCAGAGTCTTCTGAAGCATTGGGGTGCCAGTTTTAGTAGAGGTGCCAACTTGGACTCTGGCAGCCAGCTGGCCAAGGCATCAGATGAGTATCAGCTATGAGTAGCGTACAAAAGGCCCAAGTGTGAATTACTAACTCTGAATTCACAGAACCACAGCAACAATAGGCAAATTTGCAACATGCTTACAGTCCACACAAACCCAAGAAAGATTTCACAAGGAGGATTTGAAGAAGCTAGAATCAGTCCTAAAGAATACATTCTATTAAACAGTCCCCATTTGATGTTCAACCTGCCCCATTAAGAGGAAATTTGGCCCCTGGGAAGTAAGAGAATTTAGAATTTGAAGACGAAGAGAAGGATGGTAATGGAACTGGTTCTACTGATTACTTTCCTGCTAAACATCTGGGATTTCATTGCCAAGGTTACCATCAGATCCAGGAAACATTCCTCACTATCACAATTGAACAAATTGGCATGAGAGATGCTGGGCACAGCATCAATCCCTTTATTACTGTTTGTGTAAAGGACCTGAATGGTGTAGATTAAAATCATCAAGGTACTTTGCTGTTCACATAACACTTAGACTGTGAGTTGTCAGATTCTTAGACTTTAAGCTCCTCAAGCAGCAAGATCCACATTTTCTGCATGTCCTATAACCTTTGGAGTGTTTGGTACCTTTTGTTTGATGTTACTGATGAGATCTAAAATATAATTCCTTAAAAAAAAGAACTTTGATTAAAATGTAGTGGAATTGGAAAAGAAAATCACTTGATAAACAGAAATGGGAGCCAGAGTTCCATACCAATTTATTGCCTGTACAAGATATTGCTATGGCTTCAAAAAAGGAGATACTTTGGTTCATTTTAATGTGGACACTGAGCTCCAGAAGCATGTTGAAAGGTTCATAACCAAAAGTCCAGTGATCTCCTTTGTATTCAAACACAACAAGCCCAAGAAAAGATTTATAAGCACCAGGTGTTTTGCTTTCACGGAAATGGATGAAATTCAACCTGGGCCCTTTGTAATAGAAGTATACAAGAAAGTCACTGGTTTAAGGAAAAAGAAAATGTACATATTGACCAAGAAACCATTTTATCGTCATCTACATCACACTTTGCAGCCAGAATTATTCTAACTCGAATGTGGTGGAATTTCTGTGCATTTTACCACTTGGCAGAAACCATTATGGCCCTGTGAGCTTATTCACCCTGCAGCCAGCAGGGGGCAAGCAGTACCAGGCTGGGAAGCCAGAGGGTGCCCAGTGCACAGCTGGACCACAGACGTCCAAGTCCAGCTCATCACTGCATGATCAACTCCTTTGGATATGGGCTTTGTATAGATGTTGGAATGTGCTTTTACTTTTTGATTAATTGTGCAATTAGAAGTCTATTTTCTAAGTTTCTACTATTCTCATCCTCACACCTGTGGGTAGGACATGCTTATTTTTAAAAATAATACAGTAACAAGAATGTGCTAGAGTTTACACATCTGTTCACTTCTGCCTCTGATGTTTTTCCTCATTTTAAATTCTGAGATAACTTCAAACTTGGGTTGATGCAGGTAGAATATTATCAGAGAATTTTTGGAAAAAAGTAATTGGGCCAGTGTTCTAGTTTGCTAGCTCTGGAATGAAACACACCAGTGATGGATTGGCTTTTAATAAACACTATATGAGCCTGAAAGAACTCTCAACCAAATGCAGTCTTGTCTTTTTTCTTGATTGGGTTAATTCCAGATTCTAAAATGCTTCAATCCACGTAGCTCTGGAATAAAGACTTTGCCTTAATCAGCTACTTTGCTGTTCACTTAACACTTGGAATACAGGTTGCAGATTCCTAGACATTAAATTGTTCAAGGGGCAAGAACAAAGAAAAAAAGGTATTTTACCATGTCCAATACCCTTTGGAGTGTTCAGTACCTTTTGTTTGATATTGCTGATGAGATCTAAAATACAATTTTAAGAAAAATTACCATAAATGTAGCAAAATGGGAAAAATATTCATGTGATAAACAGAAGTGGGAGACAGAGTTTCATCCAATTTATCTCCTATGCAAACTACTGCTATGGCGTCAAGAAAAGATGATACATAGGTTCAATTTAATGTGGACACAGAGTCCAGAAGCTAACAACCAAAAGTCTAGTGATCTCCTTTGAATTCAAACATGACAAGCCCATGAAAAGATTTACCAGCACCAGGTGTTTTGCTTTGATGTAGATGGATAAAATTCAAACTGGACCCATTGAAATAGAACTACACAAGAAATTCAATGGCTTTAAAAGGAAAAAAATGTACTTTTTGTCAAGGACACCACTTTATCTTCATCTATGTCAAACTTCGCAGCAAGAATTATCCTGACTTGAATGTTATGGAATTTCTGTGCATTTTACCACTTGGTAGAAACCAACCTGATCCTGTGAGCTTATTCACCCTGCAGCCAGCAGGGGGTGAGTGGTACCAGGCTGAGAAGCCAGAGGGTGCCCAGTGCACAGCTGGACCACAGATGTCCAGGTTCAGCTCATCACTGACATATATGTCTCCTCTGGATATAATGGTGCAATTAATGGTCTACTTTCTAAGTTGCTACTATTCCATCCCTCCCTCCCATGGGTAGGATTTTCTCATTTTTAAATGTAATACCTCAACAGGAATGTGCTAGAGTTTACACATTTGTTCACTTCTGCTACAGACCCTTTTTCTTTTTTTCTTATTTTTCTGCTAACTTCAAAGTTGGGGTAGACTTGTTGTTCAAGATGTAGCAGAGAGACTGGAGGGAACTGCCTGAAAATGTAGAGCTGTGTTCCAGTAGCCATGTTTCTTGATGA